>WHPX01000530.1:0-35089 GCA_011057435.1 Actinia equina
GCCCTAAAGGTAACTAGTAGATAATAATATTCATCTCGGACCACCAACGCAAGGGCGTCTTCGGGAACCCTGTTGGTACCTGTACCTGTATCACAGATAGATAATTTCACTTAGCTACTGCCCCATAAAAAAAAGAAAGACAGTTACTTGCACGTAACTCAGCATGCGCCTCATAGAGCCCATCCTAACACCAACAAGGGCTTCCCAGTTTACAACCGGCCAGTGGATGAGTTTAACAAGTTCGTCAGTTGTCTCTATGTATATCATACCAACAGTGGCCGCTGTGTCTTTTGTTATTTCATTCTCTTGGTAATGATCGAAAAACAAATTGATTGCATGACAAACAAATACGTTTTGCGGTCCTTAATATTGCTGCGTGATGTTGACCACCAGCGAAGGGGGTTTTGTGTGAGAGGTGTGAAAATTACAAGCTCTTCTTACCTCGAAGTACAAAAAGAATCGTGGATATAATTCGAGTATGACCAATCAGTATGTATACAACACGGGTATTCAGTGCATGCTGAAATGGATTTTTTTTTTTTTCTCTGTTATTCTACTTTGCCGCATCCAATCACCAGCAGCGCGAATGGAGGTAGCGCTTCGTCAAAGACTCGCTAGAAATGCTGACAGAAATTGATATACATAATTTAGCATTCATGTCTGGGATAAGATCAACAGATTACATTACTGATCAAACATATCCCTTAGTAAATAAGTCTGAATGCATCGTATCTCGATAAGCAAAAAACATTGCCATTATCCACATTGCCAATTTAGAGAACTTTTCGGTCATTAATTTATAAATCAGGCCGGTTATAACAGCACGGGAAATGCTAAGATACTGGGCGTATCAGTTACGTATGGATCAGATAGTATATTTAAAATTGCTGTACACTTGGACTTACCTGAAGTATTCTTTCAGTGTGGTGTAAGGAATACGAAGCGCAGTTATAATCACATCGGTTTTAGTCCTTGTGGCCTTAATATTCATGAGATGTAGACTTATTAAATATCCGCACTCCTCTCCTCTCGGGGAAGGTCTCATTTCCCCCTCGGGTCAGTGGTGACCAGTGTTCACCATCTTATTGTATTCTGAATTTTCGAAACTAAAAGGAATCTTGGTAATTACCCTTAGGCACACACAAGAGACTACTCTTGCGAACTCCTCACCGTCCAGAGTTCTATGCCGAAGGCGTTTCGTTACTATTCCTCTTCGGTAAAAAGCCTAATTACTTAACTAATCTAAAAATTTTTCTTTGATTCCTAGTCATCATCCCAAAACCCCTAAACCTGTCCACCGTGGTTACTGAATGTTACCATTAAAGTCAAAGAGCGTTCCTAAAGAATCCTCAAGCTTCCACACTTTCTAGAAAAGGTAGCCACATCAAAGGACAACGACTCGTCACTTCGTGTGACCAACCCTCCCCGTGTTGTAGGATTCTGCTCAATGAAGTCACAAGTGAAGAGTTTCGCGTGCAGGATGTGATGAAGGGACTGGTAAGCTATGAACATATCGGTCAGGAGACTGGGGTACATGGTGATGAGGATCATTTTGATCTGGCTTTTGTTAACAATCGCTGGTCATGGAAGGCAGGCTGTACGAAGGTAAGTAATTATTCATGCTACGTCTCTTGGCTGTTAACTCACTGTTTTTCATAAGAAATATTTCATTTGTACGTATTAGACCATTTTCGAATTTCAGATTACTGCTGTTTTCCTTGATTACAGACTCATTTACTCAGGCTTAGACTTGTATCAGATTCTAAATATTACAAATGACAACGGAAAAGTAAAGGGATTCACTTTGAAAACAAACACTTTACGAACACTTTGAAATTCCTAGGACCTTCTCTGGAACACCATACGTTACGAGGCAAACCCTAAGCAACATAGAACCCGAGACTGGAGTATTGACATCGTGTTTGAGTAAATTGTTTGAGTACAGCAGCCCAGAAGAAATCATAACTTGCGCATGTAAAAACAACCATAGATAACGCGCATGTAAAAACACAACTTATCTTTGTTCTGGCCACAGCACTTGAGGTGATGACGTTGATAGTCCCAGTCGATAACCAGGCTCCACAAGTAACTATCCAACGACCAATGACGTTACGCGAAGGAGAAAAGACACGACTCTCACTACAACACGTGACTATCACCGAACCCCGACACACGTGACACTGACGTCACATGTATGATTGATGTGCAACCAACGTCGGGGTTTTTTTGAGAACGTATTGCCGTCACCAGGGTCTGAGATCAGTAACGTTGGTAAGAGATAACATCGTTCACTGCGCAAGACATCAAGCAAGGGAATGTTAATTATGTACAGAATAATCACCAGGGAAGCGAGCCACGTATTGATTGGATGGCGTTCTCGTGCATGGATACTAACAACACGTCATCTCGATATCTGTTGAACATTATTATCTTACCAAAGAATGACGAGGTATGTTGATTATTTTTTTAAAGCATCCCAAATGGAATTAAGTGACCATGCGCACATAGTCATCAGCGACACATACTATGTTACAGGTATGCGGGTCACAGCACGGGCTTAATCATCCAGGGTCTAGGTGCCGATTAACCTCTCCGTTAGGCTTTTGCCGAGCTTCCTGATCAGTCTGTAATTGCTCCCGAGATAGCGGTGTCGGGGTCGAAATCTCTGGCGTAGCCGTAAGTCCATACGACGGTTCAGCACTCGATGTCTTGAAGTATGGTCCTGGTTATTTTTAATTATTAAATAATATCAATAAAAACTCAAAAACTAGTTTCCTTAACAGATCAAAATATGTTCTCTATTCAAAATTTAAAGGATATTTTAGAAAATTATAATGATAGAGTTAAGGTATTTAACCCGTGAAATAAAAAATACTAGTGAACGCGTAATAGTCAAATAGACACAAAAGAAAACAATGGAATTACGGTCTACTAATGTGTATTATTCTAATATCTATTGCACGGGTTTAATGACTTTACTCTATCAAGGATACCTATCTATCGCTGCTCTTGGTAACGATATACAGTTTTTAGAAACAAATTTCAACGCAAGGTTTTTAATCATCTAACATCTGCTACAATCAATCTGTTTTCGATGCTAGGCTCCACATCTTTATTACCGGGACTTCGTAGTCAACGAAGGTGCTGAACTAGTAATCGATGTAACCTTACTTAACGCCATGGATGGCGACGCACCTCTCGATGAACTCATGTTCTACGTCATTAATGCTCCTAAACATGGCATCATCACAGACACGCGCATCGAAGGAAACATTCCAGTGGATAAGTTCACCCTGACGCAAATAAGAAAATCGACGTCTGTTGTCTACCAGCATGATGGTAGCGAGACTTCTGAGGATTCTTTGAAGTTGGCTGTGTCAGACGGTGTTCATAATACGACGCAGACAGTACCGATTAAATCGTGCCAGTCGATGATGAACATCCGAGATTGGAGGTTAACAAGGGGTTACAACTTGCGGCGGTTGGGGAGAGTGATCTGATCACTCCACAAAATCTAAAAGCCACAGATATCGATTCTACAGACGAAAATATTACATTCGTCGTGCGCGAAGTTCCTGGAGCTGGATTCTTGCAGATGTTGCGCGAAGATGGGTCAATTCGTAATCTGACGCAAGGAGATGTTTTCACGCAACTGGATATCAATAGACGTCTAGTGATTTATACGCATATTAAGGGGATACCTACTCCTAGAGATGAGATGTACTTCGACGTCACTGATGGTCTGAATAATCTTCTTCATCAGGTATTCTATGTCTTCATCAAAGCCGATGATCGAATACCCCCGACTGTAATCAACAAAGGGTTCGTCTAAAACAAGGCACTCGCGTTACCATAACAACAGATTTCCTTTCTGCGCATGACATAGGGAGCGATAACACACGGTTGCGCTATACAGTGACAAAAGTTCCCTCCGAGGGGCATTTAGAGCTCAGCGACGCACCTGGAGTATCTGTAACGTCGTTTACTCAGAAAGACGTCGCGTCTAACAAGCTCTTGTACGTCCATACCAGTGATGAGGAGAGTGCTGGCGACAGCTTTGATTTCGAAGTCACTGATGGATCTAGTACGACCATAACAAGAAGGTTTTTGATTTCAATTATGGATGTTAATAACAAGAAACCAGTGGCATTTTGTAATACGTTGAGAGTCAAAGAAGGAAGTAGTGTTGCCGTTAGTCCGTTTGAACTGCGCGCAGAGGATAAAGACACGACACCTGAGTCTTTGGTTTTCACGGTGACGCGCGTACCACTTCACGGAAAATTGTACAAAAGTGGTGTTAGCGTGAGGGAGTTTTCTCAATCGGACGTGGATAACGGATTCGTCAAGTATCTTCACGATGGAACTGAGACTACCAAGGATAGTTTCTTTGTGTTCCTAAGCGATGGAAGTCATAAAGAGTTCTACCTGTCCCCAAATACTAAGCTATCGCGCAGTAAGCCCTTTAAAATGGAGATTGACATCGCCGCGGTGGATAATAGGCCGCCATTATTGATCCATAACCGGGGCGTCACAGATCTACAGGTGCTTAAACAAGGTACAATGGGGTTTGTCTTTGACAACGCTTTCTTAAAGTCAGAGGACCGCGACAGTAACAATTCAGCTTTGATTTATCGTATTGATGATCATCCTCTGAATGGATTCCTGACTACTTCGCTCTCGACTAATACAAGCTTAGATACATTCACTCAACACGATATTGATTCTTTGAGGATTAGATATGTCTTGTATCTTGGCCTAAACGTCACGTCAGATGCGTTCACATTTTCGGTGATTGACCCTGCTGGGAATACTCTTCCCCGACAACAGTTTAGTATCGTTTGGGCGCGAGTTTCTTTCACCATTGATTCCTACAAAGTCAAAGAAACAGAAGAGTCACTCGTAGTCACCTTACAGCGCGAAGGCTTTCTCGGAGGTTCCTCCTTTTTGCGCATGGCAATGATAGGGAACACTGCTGACCTGCGCGAAGATTTTTCTGCCTCCACGACGAATGTACAGTTCAGTCCGGGACAAAATAAGGTCACGTGGAAGCTGCGTATCGTTGATGACAAGAAGTATGAAGCTAACGAGACGCTAAGCTTGCAGCTGACTAGCCCCAGGGGATGTGTCATAGGATCTAGGAATACGACATTGGTTACTATAGAAGATCCTGAAGACTGTGAGTATAGCTATGTTTTGTTTAATAAGTTAATCTCTTCTCTTCTTTATCTTTGCTTTATTTTTGCTTTATTTTATTTTCTCTGTCTCTGTTTATTTTCTCTTTCCTTGGCTGGATTTTCCATCTATTTAATTTCATTTTAGTACCTATGCTTGAGATGGTCACTCCTCATCGCGTGGTCCAGGAAGGAGTGGTGCGAATGAATGTAGAATTGAGAAGGACTGGTGACTCGTCAACAAGCCTTCAAGTCTTGTGTGTTACTCGCTATAAGAACGAGCCAGGTAGGCTTATATCAGAAGACAACCAATCTAAATTATTTCTTAGATCTATATACTTTTAGCGCAGTGTTTACCCATTTCAGATCACGTGTCATTCTCTTGAGTATGAGATGATGATGATGAATATGATGAAGAGTAATATTATGTGTTTTTTCCTACGCAACCGTCAAAAATAAATACTCAAGAGAATGCCACATGGTCTGAAAGGGACAAGTGTATATTTACTAAGTTCACCTGTTTTATTTCTCTCTAGGTTGGGCTATAGGTAGTTTACCGACCAGCGTTCTTTCTTATTCTGACTTCATCGTCCGAGAAGACGAACAAGACAGTCTCATAACTCTAGAAAAGGTAAATCAAAGTTTATTGTACAATAGATTTTTTTTAAATACACGAGTAGTTCTCGTACGATTGGGAAAATATTAAGACGCATTACACGGACACGGTACTGAACACATCTACTGAACCAATCCGGTATAAGCATCAACAAAATACCGTCACAGTTACAGCGCAGCTCTCCGTCCACGAGTACGCGCTTACACAATGACTGAATATGACCACGAACCATTTTTTACTGCGTATAGCTAGTCATCTCCGACACAAGCACATCAATCAAATTAAACTTAGAATGTTTTGTATATTGACAGGGAGAAGTACGAAAGTTCTGCCCGGTTGTGATCATAGACGATACGTTATACGAGGAAGAGGAAAAGTTCCTTGTTGAGCTGATGTCATACAAGGGTAGTCACGTGAACAGTCAGTATAACACTACTGAAGTGGTTATTTCTCCTGATAGACAAGACGGTAAGATAATAATGAAAATAATAATAATCATTATCATCATCATTATCATCAACATCATTATCACCACCATCATATAACGAAACATGGTCACTACATTTTATCTTTTATTCCCTTCACTTCCTCTCTATCAACTTTTATTTTTCTCAAACTTCTCTTTTATTTAGAGCCAAGAATCAGTTTTGAACACGCTGTGTACTCGACTGATGAAAGTGATACGGCTGTGCAAGTTACGATCAAGAGGACTGGAAGAGACTTGTCGCAGTCCTCCTCGGTCTACGTCAGATCGAGGCAGAAGGATCCTGTATCCGCTGAAGGTAAAGCCACATGAGTGTTGAATGTTGCGAGATATTAAGTAAAATTTATTATAATAACTTTAATTAAAATAACTTGTGATTCCTTTGCTGTGATAGCCGGCAAAGACTATGTTCCTATCGCCGAAATCGTCTACTTCGCTCCTTTCGTCAACAAACAAACAGTCCACGTGACAATCCTAGACGACACAGGGCTCCCAATAGTAGAAGGCATAGAAGAGTTGCAGCTTATCTTACGAACCCCTGTGAATGGCAGACTGGGAAAGAAAAAGAAAACAACTATTATGATTAACGATACTTTATCAGACTGTGAGTATTGAAAGAGGAATTTCCGTTGGGGGTGGGGTAGGGATAGAGATTTATTCCTAAGGGGACGGGGAAAGGAGAGTTTTAGTATTTATGGCGGAGCCTGTTGAGTAGGGATAGAGATTCATTCCTAGGGGGGGGGGGGTAGGGGTAGTTTTAGTATTTATAGTGGAGGTTGAGTAGGGATGGAGATTTATTCCTACTCAGGAGGTTGGGGGGGGGGGGGGGGGGGGTGGGGGAGTTTGAGTATTTACGGTAGCATGCGCAGGTGGGGTAAGGATAGAGATTTGAGTATTCAAATTTTATTTTTAAAAAGGGAAGTTTTTTCAAACTTTTACCATCTTGTCTTTCCAGTGCCAGTTGTAGAGTTCAAAAAACAAAGCGTGTCAATTAAAGAAGACGTTGGTCTGTTGAAAGTCGAGGTAATTCGCACTGGAGACCTCAGATACTCTTCTCGCGTGAGATGCTATACACGACAAGGTACCGCCAAAGCTGGCGAGGATTTCTCCGAGAGAACTAACACAGATCTCTACCTTGTCACGTTTAACCCTGAGGACACCACCAAGAACTGTAAAGTCATTGTTACTAACGACTTGGTGTATGAGGGAGAGGAACGATTCCGATTGGTTATCGAAGCGACCAATCACAATGCTCGTGTCGGAAGCAAGAACACTACGATTATTACTATTGACGATCCTGAAGATGGTGAGTTACTCGAGTGACTGAATGTTTATAGCTAATAGTGGTTTTGCGCACTATAACGTGCCCATCGCATAATACTGCTTGGGCTGCCTGTGGTTAGATTGCAGAACAATATGAACCATCTTATGATTAATTAATTGGTCTTGATATAAGTGGATGAGTAAGAGTTACTTATTTGTGGATAACCTCATATTTGACAGAACCACTCATCCAGCTAACAGAAGACCGAATATTTGTCGACGAACCCGCGAGCAAGGGACAGAATACCCACGTGACAGTTGCTGTGAAACGTACAGGAGATCTGAGCCAAAGGTCTCGTGTAAGGATCTTCACCGTTGACGGGACAGGAAAAGCTGGTCAAGATTATCAACCATTTTCGAAGGTAAGGCAAGTTCGTAGGCATCAGGATGTGCAAGCTTTTAAGGATGTAGGAGCTCACGGGTAGCGGTAGCGCTTCTCACCATTGAAGGCTCAATCAATAAGTTGTTCAATAAAAATGTTTCGTAATCTGAGCCTTCACTCACTTTCATTTCTTTAACGTTTTGAACGCTCTGTATTTGTCAGTCCCCCCCCCCCCCCGACCCTTCCCCCCTTCCAACACCACCAAGGTAGTAAAATTAATTGTATACTTGCAGGTTTTGTCGTTTCCTGGTAACAAAACGAGCCACGAAGAGCAAATAAAAATACTTTTCAACAAAAACCGCCAAATGCGCCGTGCCTTCCACGTGTACATCTCGTCAGACTTGACACGGTCTAGTAGACTGGGTCGAAAGAAGACAATAGTATTCATCGACAAAACAGTCATGACGTCATCAGCTACCTTCCCTTTGATGCCCAAAGTCCTGTCGCTTCGTCATTATGATAATGTTAATGGATTTGTTGAAGAGATCCCGCTTGGGTTTCCTGTGGTTTGCGTGACGGTAAGAGAGCTATATGGGTGAACTCACTATGAAGCAATGAATTTTCATTTAGTCATGTTAGTATTTTTGTTTTTCAGGCTTGTGACCCGAAATTCTCTCGCTACTCAGAGACAGGATCGATGTGCGCATCACAGAACATCGACAACACTTTAACGCAATATCGTTGGCAGATCGCTAGGTCAACTGAGCATGCGTTTATGGATGTAACCGCTGACACATTCTTCACCTACAATGACCAAGTGACCCTGGACAGTATATACTTGATACCGGGATCTCGCGTTCGATGCGTTGCGCGTGCGGTGGCGGCAAGTGGGGAGCCTGGGCTGGAATCTACGAGTGTGGCAGTTACTGCACAAGCAAAGAAAGGGTTATGTCAATCACGTGATTCGAGTCACGTGGGATCTGAACCTTTTACAGCGAGTATTGCATTCACTGGCGCAAGGAATGATGGAAAAGACAACATGGTGCATATCAAGATACAAATCCCCCATACTGACGGGCTTATTCCTATCATATCGACACAAATGACGGATATACGGGAAATGATTTCCCCCGGGGCTCTACGAGTTGCGCAGCATAAGTGTTCAAATATCCTGGACAAGGATGAAATTTCTACCTCGTTTGGTTTTCTTCATAACGGCATCAAAGATGCAGGTGTCATGACAGAAGCAGAACCTTACCAGTTTAGTTCACAGCTGCGAGGGAATACCACTGTACAGTTTTACAAGAACCTCAACCTTGAGTCATGTGTTTGGAGTTTTGAAAGTTTTTTCGACATTTCTGAAGTGATTCAGCTGTGTGGTGGAAGTCTAATCACCGGCCGTCAAGTAAAAGGTTTAACACAGTCACAGCTGTCTTTACGAGTTCCCCTCTACGTGTCTTACGTTTACCGCTCACGAACATCACACACCGATTGGCTGCACTACGACCATGCCATATTCTTGCGACTGACTTTGGTGTATGATACCGCTGTACTTCTTAAAGATGGTGTGCAGACTCCTGAAGGCTCGATCGTAAGCGGAAGTCTTTGGCCAACGAGCATTGGGATAAGAAAATCTGATAAAAATTTGGTAGTGAACTTTAAGACTAAAACAAAATTCCGAGGAACATTTTTACTACAGAAAGAAGGTGAGACGAATTTCCATGTTTCATGAAAGAATTAATTTAAAGTTGCTGTAATATAATATATGAGTTTTAATTTTTCCTTTTTTTTGTAGGTTTCACAGCCATGGTCATATCACGTGACAACCCTCAGCTGACATTTACCATCTCACTTCTGTCGAGCCAGCAGTCATATGATAACCCTGTCCAGCGGTGGCAGTTTACGTCGGACTACGCTGCAAAAGACTACACTGGGTCATACTACATTAAACTAATACCATGTGTTGCTAGCATAGTAAGTGAAAGCTTATTGGTTGTTTGACTGTGACGTAATCCATTCATTGATATTAAAATCTAACCAATTATCAAGAGGCTAAGTAGATTTAGGTTAGTAAACATTTCCCTTTCCACAGGACACAGTTTACTCGAAGCCATTGGTCTGCAATCCCAAGGAACCAATCACTTTCAATCTACCAATCAGGTTCCAGCAGATTCCCGACCCAGTCCCTGCGCGCTTCACCCTTTCCGTTAACTTCGATCTGATGAGTGAGAAAAGCTTATGGCTGACCGGCAAAGAACTGAATGCCAGTGAGAGGGAACTGGATACTGCTTTCTCTCGAGGTATATTTATATCTACTATACATATCTGAATGTTCGTTTAGGGGTGTCATAACTGTCTGTTATGTGATGCATCATGGGATATCTTGGGGGCTTCAGCTCAGTGGTGTCATAACTGTCTGTTATGTAATGCATCATGGGATATCTTGGGGTTTCAGCTCAGTGGTGTCCGTATAGTAACTGTCTGTTATTTGATGCATCATGGGATTTATTGGGAGCTTACCTTAATATTAAGACTTTCATATTGATTGAATGAATATTTTTTGTTCAAGACTCTAAGATCTATGGCCGTATCATGCTGGATCAAGGAAGAAGGAATAGTGGTGTGGAGTCTGGGTATCAAATCTTCACGGAGAAGGTGTTCCTATGCAGTAGTGAGGGGGAATACACACCGTCTTACGACCCGGTGAAAAAACAGTTCGGGTGTCTAGAAGACTCGCATTACCTTGTACATCGTATTAAAGTCTTGGTACGTATATCTAGATCTTAGTGACTTCCCATAATCCATTGCGAATACAAGGAAAAAAGCCTAAGTGAAGATTAGACTGGGTAAGAGTGTCAATCAATAGAGCGTTTTCACTCACGTGACAAGGCAGCCATATTGGTGTGCTAAACAATCCCCGAGGATAGAAAATGTATTGTTTTGGTAAACCAACATGGCCGCTGTGACGTCACGTGAAAACGATCTATCCTACAGATTACTGTATATTTCTCTCTTATTCCCACAGGACAGAGAGTCACCAAGTTCAGTGTCTAGTAAACTCGGTAAAGCAGCTTTTAACGCCAAATTTGTGTCAGACGATCCTGAAGCTATTGAACTAGCACAACGATCAGACGCAGATGGCTTCACCTTGAATTCTGCTCCGCTCTTCGAGGTAAATATAAAACACTCAAAGCCCCTCGTTAAAATGTTTTGTTTTATTAGAAAAAAATATGTATTTGTATTTTAGAATTCTTAACATTTTTTAAACGTTAGCCTGAATGAACTATTAGCCATTATGAGATTGAGGGTAGGACTGGGTCGAGTCAGCATTGCTGTGTATTGTGCATTGCAAGACTATTTCTTCCTTTCCCCCTTATTTATTAATGATTATTGATTTTCAAGGTCCCACGACCACAGAAGTGGTTCATGCACGCGGTGTATTCAGTCAGCTCTAATCCACGCAAGAAACAAAGAATCTCACGTGACACTTTGGATTCCTCGCTTACTTATCACGTGATTGATCAAACGGATTTCAATCTCCATACGAATCATGGTTCTGAGTCTGCGCAACACGTTGGTAGTGGTCATCAGTCCTATAGAAAAGGTATGCGCGTGCGCAGGCAAGAGAGCGATGGTGCCTCGTTAGGGGTTGGAACAGGAACAAATATGAAGATGATACGATTGATTTATGAATCGATGGACGAAACGAAGTCGACGGGCCGCCTGGCCAAAACGAACGATTCTTTGAATAAAGACAATCAGGGTCTTGTGAACCCGCTGGTCATTGGTATCGCGGTAGTATGCGTTGCTCTTCTTGTCGCTCTTGTGGTTGTATGGACGTTATACAAGCGAAAGGGCCGACGGGAACTGTCTGTTGAAACAAACACAGATAGCGTAAGTACACCACAAAGTAAAGGCACCGTGGTATAGATCTGTGGTTGTTGCTATGACGACTGTCAATTTTGTATAAAATATCGTAACCTCATTTGTCTTTAAAGAGTGTTGACCTTTTGAGATTGGGCCCCCTGTGGTAGGAAAATAACTGGCATAAGAACCCAAACCAACGTAAATCATATAATACGAACGATACCTTTAATGGAGCTCAATTTTGTCATGACGATTATGTATGTTAGGTAAAATAACTTAGGTTATCAAAGCTGCATTTTACGAATAAAAGCGAAATGCTTCGGTGAAAAATGACTGTTCTTCCTTCGTCGTTGTAGATAAAAGTGGGTCTGAGCTCTGAACTAGTCTGCCCCGCCCTCAACCCCAGAGCGTTATCATTTTTACTGCGCATGTTCAAAGAAATGTTGCTTTGTTGAGCATGCGCAGTAGGGGTCGAGAGTGAGGCATAACGCAACGGTTCTGGAAGGAGATTGTATAGTTCCTTACCCAGACGTGAATATAGAGAATGAAAGCTGAATGTCATCTTCTTTCTCGCTTTGGTTTGTAAGCCAAAGTTTTGATGATATCAGTTTTGTACATGCTCCATGCTTGTTGGCTTTGAATTTGGTGCCGAGCTTGTTCTACTGAGATGTACTCTTCTCGCTATAAAAACAATATCAATGAAAATCATCAAATTTTGCTGGACTTGAATAAGTGACCAAAGTGCACAAATGTGAGAAAGATTTTGTCCACTTAAATGTAACTGCAACATTATGAAATTGCGCCTTTATTTCCCTCCATCCAACACATGTAAGCTAACGTACCAATGCTTTTAGCTGGACTAGAGTCGTAATGCTTGCGTTCAGAAGAAAGAACCTTTTGTTTATCATCACGCATTCAGCTCCTTCGCTTATCTGGAATGAGAAATGGAGAAAATGAAAAGAACTGCATCTGCGCGTTCTCGGGTTATCTGCAGCGACATTGAATGCGGAACCTCATATCAAGCCATATTATGCTAATCAGCGCTTTGCTGCCATAATCATTCAATCACATAAACAAAACACATTTACTCAGAATACCATTATAACTGGACTATTCTACATACCAGTATAATATTTTTTGCCGAAGGATCAGCTTTTTCTTGGGTAATCTATAACAAAAACAAATTCGATTTCAATAATAAAGTTTTTGCATCGTGCGCGCAACTTCATCCCCTCTTTCCCTCTCTCCTCTCTTTCATTCTATTCTTCGTTTGCACGTTACGTCACCGCGGCAGCCATCGATGGTATTGAGTAAAACATTTCACAGCTTCTATTATTAAAATAACCAAAATCCTCTCTCTTGGCAATGCTTGCAGAACATAAGTCGATTGTATCCTTACCTCAGAACAAATTTTGTTTGCAACTTTGGGCATCATTGACTCCAAACCCTGGAATAAAATCAGGGAATAGATAAGTGTTAAGCTATAGACACGATATCGTAACACGAAATACAACATGCAACGAAACCTTTCAAAATAGCTATACTTACAAACAAATCTCCAGGTTTGAGGACAGCGATCTGTAACAACGCTCTTCTCGTCGGTGTAATATTCATCGGATCTGAACATTTAGTCATTTTAGTTTTGTCACTTTCCGCGGCTCGTCTAATAAGGTCCAATTCTGAAGTTCTCTTGAAGAGATCTGTCTCGCATGCTGGCCCGAGTAGTTGCGTGTAGTAATCGTCTGGATTTCTGTGTTTTTTCTGTTTGTCGTTTTCTGTAATTATTCCATCCTCGTCTACTTTTGGTTGTGATTTGCTTCGTTTTTCTGGAAAATAATAGCAATCAAATCGTGTGTGATTGTCAAACGAAATCATTATTGTGGTAGACTGAATGTAGCTGTAGTAGTGAACTCGCCTCTCACCTCCACATGTGAGTATAGTTTGTTAGGTCTCTCCCTTGATTCAAGGGTTTTTCTCCTGGGTCTAAATTGGGTTTGATTCCTGTACTCAGCGTCACATGTGAGTATAGTTTGTTAGGTCTCGCCCTTGATTCAAGGGTTTTTCTCCTGGGTCTAAATTGAGTTTGATTCCTGTACTCAGCATCACATGTGAGTATAGTTTGTTAGGTCTCACCCTTGATTCAAGGGTTTTTCTCCTGGGTCTAAATTGGGTTTGATTCCTGTACTCAGCATCACATGTGAGTATAGTTTGTTAGGTCTCGCCCTTGATTCAAGGGTTTTTCTCCTGGGTCTAAATTGGGTTTGATTCTTGAACTCAGCATCACATGTGAGTATAGTTTGTTAGGTCTCACCCTTGATTCAAGGGTTTTTCTCCTGGGTCTAAATTGGGTTTGATTCTTGAACTCAGCATCACATGTGAGTATAGTTTGTTAGAGGTTGTTTGATTCGAGGGTTTTTCTCCGGGTTCTCCGGTTTTCCTCCCCCCGCAAAGCCTAAACATTCAAATTGCATCTGTGAGTTAGCCGTACCCTGCCTTAGATCAGTCCAGAGGTTGTTTCAGGGTTCTATCTGTGAGTTAGCCATGCCCTGCCTTAGATCAGTCCAGAGGTTGTTTCAGGGTTCTATCTGTGAGTTAGCCGTGCCCTGCCTTAGATCAGTCCAGAGGTTGTTTCAGGGTTCTATCTGTGAGTTAGCCGTGCCCTGCCTTAGATCAGTCCAGAGGTTGTTTCAGGGTTCTATCTGTGAGTTAGCAATGCCCAGACTTAGATCAGTCCAGAAGTTGTTACAGGGTTCGATCTGTGATTTAGCCATGCACTGTCTTAGATCAGCCCCGGGGTTGTTTCAGGGCATCGATAACATTTGAATGGGTGTTTCTCTTGTTGGAATTACGCAAGGAATACAAGATTGAATGAAGCCAAATAAAAATACTTACTGCGTTGTCGCATCCTCGCTTTTTCAAGAATAGCATCCTTGGATCCAGATATGGTTTTGGTCAGCTAAACAAACGATGAAGAAACTTTAATATTAATCATCAGGATTTTTGGAAAATATCTGTTACAATGAACCGTACTTACCTCTAAAAGACTTGTTGGGTTTTTCCCTGGAGATGTCCCTGTATTGCATGGTCAAAAAATGAAAAAGAATAAACAAGGTGAGATGGGGAATTTGAAGGCAATTATTTAGAGCACCGTTAGAGTTAGTCTCCTGCGCAGCCGCTATTGATGTCTTCACACGACGCTCACTTCCTTATGTAGCAATGAGCGTTGCGTGACGGCAGTAATAGCGGCTGCGTAGGAGACTACGTTAGAGTACGGTCAAACGATTTATTTTATTGGCGCTATTAATATTTCTACTGCCCGTTCCCTGTCGCGACTCATGCTATCACGTTCAGAACGCAGCAATGAAAACAATTGTAAACTAATAAAAAATGCTGTAACCAATCATCTTGGGAGTTTCTTGACTTACGTGACGGTGGTTTGATGACCTTTATTATGCTTGGTAACTTGGAGGATTTCGTTACATCTAATACTTCTTGCTGTCGGACCACTTTACAACGACCCTGTAACACACAATCATTTCAATCTTAATCACCGTCATTATCAATCCATCAAAGACATCCACATCATCATCATCGATATTATCATGTATCGTCACTATGAAAAAAAACAAAAAAAAAACAATCGTATTTTATGAATCACTTACCGATTTTATAATGTAAAAATAAGGGCTTTCACTGCTGTCCTTCACAATCACAGAATCTCGCCTGGAAAAAACAAAACGAGCAGTTTGTATTAATAAAACTTTGTATCATGTAAGGCTTGCGCAACGCACTAGACGGGCAGCACATCACGTGCCGCAGAAAACTACTTACGCGAAGTATTTTGTTGTTATGGAATCTTTGTCTTCCTTGAATTTTTCTACAGGAAAAGAGCGAAACAACTCGATAGACCTGGAAATTAAAAAGAAAAAATACTTAGAAATTAAGCATAAATATTTTCGATCTCTAAACAGTTTATAAAAAATCCGTTCACTACTTTACAAGATCAGGACTCAATCTTAAGTTGTATTTGATTTCCAAAATCAACCCTTACCTCCTAGCTCTCTCCCACGCCCTATACCCCCAGGGAATTTATTGTTTACCTCGTCTGCACGATAACTTACCTCAAGAAGTCTATAGGAAGACCCTGGTCTGGATTGGTGGTCATGAGATCTACAAAATCCTGGAATTCATTATTAGTCGTTATTAATGACTATTGATAATAGTTTACCAATAATTTAAGTCAAGGTAATTACCTCTCTGTCAAGGACTAAGACTTCTACAGATCCTTTACACGTTAACGAGTAATTCCTTAAGGTGCCTTCATATAACTCGTGAGGCTGGGGGACAAAAAAATATTGATCAGTTTCAAATGGTACACCTGGCATGGTAATACTGCGATACTGAATACTACTAGCTTGTAGATTTTTGATGATGACTCCATAATTTGTATCTAGCGAGAGGAGAGTGGCTGGTGATGATGGTGATGATGACGATGATTGTGATGATAATGATAGTGGTGATTGTGACGGTGGTGGGGATGAAGTTATTGTTGTTGTTGTTGTTGATGATGGTGATGATGATGAGAATGATGATGTTAAAATAGAAGAGAGTCACCTACGAATCTAGCACACGAACAGTTCGTTGGTGGTGGTTGTTTTTTTAAATAACAAAAATGTGGACCTGTTGGTCCTGTGGCGGGGTGCGTAAACACAACTGGTGGACCAAAATGTGGACCTTTTGGTCCTTTGGCCCCGTGCACCCCTCCTCCCCCTGGCTACGGGCCTGATTTCGAGGGGAAAACAATGTTCTTTTGTGAGTTTTTCAGCGCTGTTTTGTGTACAGTCATTCCCAGTTAATCAATGGACTACAAAAACAATCTGCTAAATACTGATAAAAGGAGACAAGATGTACTTGAATGGTCTTGAAAACCGTTTAATATTTCTAATGAATCTATAGGTTCGAACGGACGCGGGCATTACGTGCTGTTGAAGGTGTAAGGCCGGTTAACTCAGTACGCTCTCCACTGTATTATTTTAGAGATATTCAATCAAATTGGGGCGTCTCCCTACCGTAGTCTTGAAATTCGCGAATTGATAGTTATGTATGCGGTAGCACATTTGGTTCAAATTTAGTTATTGTTTTGATGTGAAATTTCCCATTTCCTGTTCAGGTTTTTATAGAATTGTATCATATCTATATAATGCATGCATTATTTTGACATTCCACTGTATTATTTTAGAGATATTCAATCAAATTGGGGCGTCTCCCTACCGTAGTCTTGAAATTCGCGAATTGATAGTTATGTATGCGGTAGCACATTTGGTTCAAATTTAGTTATTGTTTTGATGTGAAATTTCCCATTTCCTGTTCAGGTTTTTATAGAATGGTATCATATCTATATAATGCATGCATTATTTTGACATTCCACTGTATTATTTTAGAGATATTCAATCAAATTGGGGCGTCTCCCTACCGTAGTCTTGAAATTCGCGAATTGATAGTTATGTATGCGGTAGCACATTTGGTTGAAATTTAGTTATTGTTTTGATGTGAAATTTCCCATTTCGTGTTCAGGTTTTTATAGAATGGTATCATATCTATATAATGCATGCATTATTTTGACATTTCACTGTAGAATTTTGGAGATATTCAATCAAATTGGGGCGTCTTCCTACCGTAGTCTTGAAATTCGCGAATTGATAGTTATGTATGCGGTAGCACATTTGGTTGAAATTTAGTTATTGTTTTGATGTGAAATTTCCCATTTCGTGTTCAGGTTTTTATAGAATGGTATCATATCTATATAATGCATGCATTATTTTGACATTCCACTGTACCATTTTAGAGATATTCAATCAAATTGGGGCGTCTCCCTACCGTAGTCTTGAAATTCGCGAATTGATAGTTATGTATGCGGTAGCACATTTGGTTCAAATTTAGTTATTGTTTTGATGTGAAATTTCGCATTTCCTGTTCAGGTTTTTATAGAATGGTATCATATCTATATAATGCATGCATTATTTTGACATTCCACTGTACTATTTTAGAGATATTCAATCAAAATGGGGCGTCTCCCTACCGTAGTCTTGAAATTCGCGAATTGATAGTTATGTATGCGGTAGCACATTTGGTTGAAATGTAGTTATTGTTTCGATGTGAAATTTTCCATTCCTTGTTCAAGTTTTTATAGAATGGTATCATATCTATATAATGCAACGGTTTTGATCGATGTTGGCCTAATTCACAGCTTTTTAATAAGTTTTCATTTTATAAAAAAAAAGCATTTTGAGTCGTTTTGGCCAAAAAGCATGGACTATAATAGCCCATGGTTTTGATCGATTTTGGCCTAATTCACAGCTTTTTAATAAGTTTTCATTTTATAAAAAAAAAGCATTTTGAGTCGTTTTGGCCAAAAAGCATGGACTATAGCCCATGGTTTTGATCGATTTTGGCCTATTTCCCACCTTTTTAATAATTTTTCGTTTTTATAAAAAACATGCATTTTGAGTCGTTTTGGCCAAAAAGCATGGACTATAGCCCATGGTTTTGATCGATTTTGGCCTAATTCACAGCTTTTTAATAATTTTTCATTTTATAAAAAACATGCATTTTGAGTCGTTTTGGCCAAAAAGCATGGACTATAATAGCCCATGGTTTTGATCGATTTTGGCCTAATTCACAGCTTTTTAATAATTTTTCGTTTTTATAAAAAACATGCATTTTGAGTCGTTTTGGCCAAAAAGCATGGACTATAGCCCATGGTTTTGATCGATTTTGGCCTAATTCACACCGTTTAATAATTTTTCATTTTATAAAAAAAATGCATTTTCAGTCGTTTTGGCCAAAAACATGGACTATAGCCCATGGTTTTGATCGATTTTGGCCTAATTCACACCGTTTAATAATTTTTCATTTTATAAAAAACATGCATTTTCAGTCGTTTTGGCCAAAAAGCATGGACTATAGCCCATGGTTTTGATCGATTTTGGCCTATTTTCCACCTTTATAATAATATTTCATTTGATAAAAAACAAGCATTTTGAGTCTTTTTGGCCCAAAAGCATGGACTATAGCCCATGGTTTTGATCGATTTTGGCCTAATTCACAGCTTTTTAATAATGTTTCGTTTTTATAAAAAACATGCATTTTGAGTCGTTTTGGCCAAAAAGCATGGACTATAGCCCATGGTTTTGATCGATTTTGGCCTAATTCACACCGTTTAATAATTTTTCATTTTATAAAAAACATGCATTTTGAGTCGTTTTGGCCCAAAAGCATGGACTATAGCCCATGGTTTTGATCGATTTTGGCCTAATTCACAGCTTTTTAATAATTTTTCGTTTTTATAAAAAACATGCATTTTCAGTCGTTTTGGCCAAAAAGCATGGACTATAGCCCATGGTTTTGATCGATTTTGGCCTATTTTCCACCTTTTTAATAATATTTCATTTGATAAAAAACAAGCATTTTGAGTCTTTTTGGCCCAAAAGCATGGACTATAATAGCCCATGGTTTTGATCGATTTTGGCCTAATTCACAGCTTTTTAATAATTTTTCGTTTTTATAAAAAACATGCATTTTGAGTCGTTTTGGCCAAAAAGCATGGACTATAGCCCATGGTTTTGATCGATTTTGGCCTAATTCACACCGTTTAATAATTCTTCATTTTATAAAAAACATGCATTTTGAGTCGTTTTGGCCAAAAAGCATGGACTATAGCCCATGGTTTTGATCGATTTTGGCCTAATTCACAGCTTTTTAATAATTTTTCATTTTATAAAAAACAAGCATTTTGAGTCGTTTTGGCCAAAAAGCATGGACTATAGCCCATGGTTTTGATCGATTTTGGCCTAATTCACAGCTTTTTAATAAGTTTTCATTTTATAAAAAACATGCATTTTGAGTCGTTTTGGCCAAAAAGCATGGACTATAGCCCATGGTTTTGATCGATTTTGGCCTAATTCACAGCTTTTTAATAAGTTTTCATTTTATAAAAAAAAAGCATTTTGAGTCGTTTTGGCCAAAAAGCATGGACTATAATAGCCCATGGTTTTGATCGATTTTGGCCTAATTCACAGCTTTTTAATAAGTTTTCATTTTATAAAAAAAAAGCATTTTGAGTCGTTTTGGCCAAAAAGCATGGACTATAGCCCATGGTTTTGATCGATTTTGGCCTAATTCACAGCTTTTTAATAAGTTTTCATTTTATAAAAAACATGCATTTTGAGTCGTTTTGGCCAAAAAGCATGGACTATAATAGCCCATGGTTTTGATCGATTTTGGCCTAATTCACAGCTTTTTAATAAGTTTTCATTTTTATAAAAAACATGCATTTTGAGTCGTTTTGGCCAAAAAGCATGGACTATAGCCCATGGTTTTGATCGATTTTGGCCTAATTCACAGCTTTTTAATAAGTTTTCATTTTATAAAAACATGCATTTTGAGTCGTTTTGGCCAAAAAGCATGGACTATAATAGCCCATGGTTTTGATCGATTTTGGCCTAATTCACAGCTTTTTAATAATTTTTCATTTTATAAAAAACATGCATTTTGAGTCGTTTTGGCCAAAAAGCATGGACTATAGCCCATGGTTTTGATCGATTTTGGCCTAATTCACAGCTTTTTAATAAGTTTTCATTTTATAAAAAAAAAGCATTTTGAGTCGTTTTGGCCAAAAAGCATGGACTATAGCCCATGGTTTTGATCGATTTTGGCCTAATTCACAGCTTTTTAATAATTTTTCATTTTATAAAAAACATGCATTTTGAGTCGTTTTGGCCAAAAAGCATGGACTATAATAGCCCATGGTTTTGATCGATTTTGGCCTAATTCACAGCTTTTTAATAATTTTTCATTTTTATAAAAAACATGCATTTTGAGTCGTTTTGGCCAAAAAGCATGGACTATAGCCCATGGTTTTGATCGATTTTGGCCTAATTCACAGCTTTTTAATAAGTTTTCATTTTATAAAAAACATGCATTTTGAGTCGTTTTGGCCAAAAAGCATGGACTATAATAGCCCATGGTTTTGATCGATTTTGGCCTAATTCACAGCTTTTTAATAATTTTTCATTTTTATAAAAACATGCATTTTGAGTCGTTTTGGCCAAAAAGCATGGACTATAGCCCATGGTTTTGATCGATTTTGGCCTAATTCACAGCTTTTTAATAATTTTTCATTTTTATAAAAAACATGCATTTTGAGTCGTTTTGGCCAAAAAGCATGGACTATAGCCCATGGTTTTGATCGATTTTGGCCTAATTCACAGCTTTTTAATAAGTTTTCATTTTATAAAAAACATGCATTTTGAGTCGTTTTGGCCAAAAAGCATGGACTATAATAGCCCATGGCTTTGATCGATTTTGGCCTAATTCACAGCTTTTTAATAATTTTTCATTTTTATAAAAAACATGCATTTTGAGTCGTTTTGGCCAAAAAGCATGGACTATAGCCCATGGTTTTGATCGATTTTGGCCTAATTCACAGCTTTTTAATGTTATAGAAAAATTACCACGCAACAGATAATACAGACTTTATTAGACACAGAATTCCAAAAGTTGACACCTATTTACATTGAAGCTGTGTAGGTAGTCAAACTTTATAAATCAAGCAGTAAGTAACTTTGGATGAGTTAGCCTCACTCTCATGTGAAAAAACTACAGGAATCCCGACTCGAGATTTGATTGTGAAACTGGAGTATTGTGGTGCAGTTTGTTAAAAGCCGATATCGCCCTATAATGAGAACCCAGATAAATCAGTTGCATACAGGTGCATTCACACTCGCACAACTGTAGCCTGTCGACACCATGTGTCCGACCAATTTGGCGTTGTATTTCGAAGAAAAACTTTTTGTTCCATGGAAGTTAAGGGCAATACTTTCATTAACTATTTATGGTGACAATAAATCGACCTTCAGACATATCCTAGTGTATGCTGCACAGTAAAAAGCTGCATAATAGGCAGATTAAGGTTTTAGTTGCAAGTTGCTGATTGTCTTATGCATGCATGTGTCATAGTTGTGGCTGTGTTCAATTTCAAACTTGTTTTCCCACAGGGAAACGTTAAGAAGAGACCAGCAAATTATGGTGAATCAAAGAATTATATACTTACACACTGCATTCAAACAAGCATTGGAGACGCATTTCAAGGTTCTAAAGGATAATGCCGTAGCAGCAGCTTTGTATCATGGCCCTTCAGGTATTGGCAAGAGTCAGTTAGCAATAGCCACAGCATACTACCTTGCCTTGGCTTATGGGCATTCATGTCTATTAGTATTTGAGCACCGACCTGCCAATCGGGATAGAAAATATGCTGACGCAGTAGCACATTTTATGCATGAAAAATGCTTAATCATTGACCAGGTGAACACAGTCCGAATGTCACCTTCATGGATACGTATAAAAGATTGTCCGGTAACGGTATTCACCTCAGGACATTACATGCCTCCCACGGAATGGACAGATATGCCCTCTGTTATTCATGTCAGAATAATTGACTTAAAACTGCAAACTTGTGATATTGTGGAGCTCTTCCAAAGAGATGCTCTAAGCCAACCACTTGTTCCTTTTGCTGATGAAATTGGCAAGGCTTCACGATGTTATGGGCTCTTGCAAATGTCAATGATCTCAATAGTAAGAAATGGCCCTGAATGCGACATCGTGTCTGAGATGTATCGGTTAAACAGTTTAAATGAGTCGAAACTGGACATTACGATGTTCCTTTGGTATGTATGGGAAGATTTTTACCAGAACAAGACTTCTCACGAAGATATTATTGATTCCGTAAAATTAGAGGACTTTCTCATAACAAAAGAAGACGTGCTGTACCTGGCCGAGTTGCTTTGTTGAATATTTTGACTTGGTTGACGGTGGTTCCTTTACTCCCACCTGCTGCTCCTGAAGCAACTTCAACTTCAACTTCAACTTCAACTTCAACTTCAACTTCAACTTCAACTTCAACGACTGGATACGTTGAATTCCCACCTGCTGCTCCTGAAGCAACTTCAACTTCAACTTCAACTTCGACGACTGGATACGTTGAAAATTACAACTTTTCCAGGCTACTGTAAGTGTATCAAGCAAAACAGGCGCTGTGCAAAGGAGGAACATGCAGGAGGTAGCGGAACAAGTGTGCAGGAATCTAAAAGATTATATAGAAGAAGGTAAAGCAAAAGAAGTCGTGCAGCTCGTTCTGTTTGTCCCTGTTCCCGAAGGTGAACCCTCACTATCTTTTTTTCTTGATACAAAGCAGCAATGGAAAGTAAACGTTGCACATGTTTCAAGTTCAACATTCAAGCTATAATTTTCCACGTCCGCTCCACGACCGCCTCCGATGTACTACTTTTCCAGGCTACTGTAAGTGCATTAAGCAAAAAGAGGCTGAGCAAAGGAGGAATATGCAGGAGGTAGCGGAACAAGTGTGCAGGAATCTAAAAGATTATATAGAAGAAGGTAAAGCAAAGAAGTCGTGCAGCTCGTTCTGTTTGTCCCTGTTCACAAAGATGCACTATCTTTTTTTCTCGTCGGGGAAGGAGTGGTAATGCAAGGCCGAAAACAGATACACGGAAAATCCCTAAAGAAGGGCTGGGAAGTGGTCCTTGTAAAAACGTGTCTTCCTGGAGCCAGGCCTTGGTCTGAGTACTCAACTCAATTTTTCCTTGTGATTAAGCTGTAGTTAAGGAGGCTGCTGACCTTGGTTTCAAAGATACTCGGCTAACCAAGTTTGAACGGTCGTAACTTTCTTGCTATACAACTTTTCGACATAAAATTTTGGTAAATAATTTACAAAAGATTGAATTTTGATTAAATAGCAATTTTGTGCACATCAGACTTTTTACAGCCACGCCCTGGTGACGTCACTGAAAATGTTTATGGCTCAAAATCTAAAAATCTAGACTTGACCATGAAAATCAAAATACAGCTTGCCTATGTTTATACATAGACCTATAATCACAAGAAGTTTGAAGATAATTTATGAGAGCGTTTTGAGAAAAAAGCCGAGAAAGATTTTCATATGAAAATTATTCAAATTTTGTTTTGGTCATCAAAAACGTTACGAAATAAGTCGAAATCTCAAGTTATTTTCATATTATCACATGCATACAACCTAAACCTACCTTTCAGCAAGATTTCATGCAAATCGTGTCATTCTCTATTTTTTATCCGAGGAAATCTCTACTTGCAATTGTGGCATTTTTATTATGTATAGTGCAATGCAAATAATGATGCCAAAAAATAGAGAATTACACGATTTGCATGAAATCTTGCCGAAAGGTAGGTTTAGGCTGTATGCATGTGATGATATGAAAATAATTTGAGATTTCGACTTATTTCGTAATGTTTTTGATGACCAAAACAAAATTTGAATAATTTTCATGTGAAAATCTTTCTCGGCTTTTTTCTCAAAAATGCTCTCATAAATTATCTTCAAACCTCTTGTGATTATAGGTCTATGTATAAACATAGGCAAGCTGTATTTTGTTTTTCATGGTCAAGTCTAGATTTTTAGATTTTGAGCCATAAACATTCTGATATGGTCTCGGAGAAGTGATGAACTTCATCTAATAACTCAAGATATCCATTTGTATGTTGGAAGATAAATGGGATTTTATGCCTTCAACCTTGCTTCTTTATTCTTCTGTATCGATAAGAAAATAAACACTGGTAAACCAAGTGAAATGGGTAACCAAGTGAAATAGGTGCTATACTCTCCGAGGAGTGATGAATTAATTTAGACCTGATAGATTACCTGGATTTTACTCTAACCTAACCCTAACTGGATTCCTGATATACTTTCAGATTAGTAATGAATTAATTTAAACCATGGGTTCAGCCTGGTATCTTGCCTGAAGTTAAGTCTAACCTATATAGCTAGGTTAGACTTCTTGCAGAAAAAATATCACCATAGCTGGCCACTATCATTCTATCGCGTGTTAGTAGCTAAAACCACTTCCAAACATTTTGAGGTGTTTAATGAGTGATCCAGTGATCCCACAAAATCCCCCAATACCAATAAACTCAATCTGGCATCCTGCCAGAATGAGTTAAAAAAACAGCATTGACATGCAAATCCACTATAATTGTGACACTAGAAGTTTTATTGCAATATTTTATATGCAGAAAATCAGGTAATCTGTAACCGTTTTCTTTCATTTACTTTTTAGCACCAGACACATGTGATATAAAGAGAGTGCATAATATGCCTAGTGTATTGTGTAAGTCGGGTGTGAAGCCCAACAACACGTTGACCAAGGTGGAGACGTTTAGTTGCAATGAGCCAATTGGATTTGAAATAACATTCGACCAGTAAAGGTGTGGGCACGAAAAAGGCCCCAACAAGAGGACTGGCAAGGGGAGGAGGAGGGCGTTTTGAACGGACAGAACGGTGTGCTGTGCCAGAATGAAACCGGACGGCGTTGCACGGTCTAAACAATGCTGCGCCCTATTCCTGCCCGTGCGCAGAACCATCATGATAATTGCAAGATATGCTTATAAGGATAGTAAAGTTGCTGTACAACATATCAATTCTCTACTTGCGCATGACCCATAATACCTTCTGATTTTGGGGGGTAGTTATTGTTATTGAAATCATTTATATTTGAATAACAATTCATTTTATTTGCATCACAAAACCTACCCCCCAAAATCAGAAGGTATTATGGGTCATGCGCAAGTAGAGAATTGATATGTTGTACAGCAACTTTACTTATTAGTGCATATTCAGTTGAGTATTGACTTCTGAATCCAAATTGATTGTTGATTAATATGTTATTTTTATTAAGATAACTAATTAATCGTTTGTATATTATTTTCTCTACAATTTTTGAAAAACATGGAGCACAGAAATCGGTCTATAATTAATAAATTCGTTGTGGCTCCCACTTTTATATATAGGAGTTACAATTGCTTTCTTAAGCTGAGTTGGTATTTTCCCTGTTTCGCTCAAATTCAAATTTTCATGACTCCTTTACTTTTAAGCTTATTGCTGCTTTAAAAAAATTATTTTTACACTCCGATTTTTCAGGCACAGATCTTCAAGCGTCGAAGAATAATTTGGAGTTTTAAAGGAGCCGTCTCAACCAGGATGCATTGCAATAAAAGAACTTCAAAATACAAATGAATGATCAATAACGAACAACTAAGAATTAAATGTTTTGATGTAAATAGCAAGATGCACAAGATTTCAAGTAGATTGTGTACCTATAGTAAAAAAAACGTATTTTCGACGTCGTTGAAAATGGCGCTCGCTCAGCATATTTTATGGGGTCGGCATCGCAATGCATCCTGGTTGAGACGGCTCCTTAAATGTTGTTTTAGAATCGAAATACTGGAGTAATTCGAAATAATGAAAATCAGAATTTCTAAAAAAAATTCAATGTAACTACTATTCCTAGGGCCCTTGCTCGCGGGCGTTATTGTAATTTAGCGTTATCAAATATTTACAAATATTTACAACACAAATATTTACTGATTCATTGTCTGGGCCTAAGGGACTTAGTGGGCCATGCTATAAAGCCACCGACCTCAACCTCGTCAGAATGGGTTGAGTACTCAGACCAAGGCCTGGCTCCAGGAAGACACGTTTTTACAAGGACCACTTCCCAGCCCTTCTTTAGGGATTTTCCGTGTATCTGTTTTCGGCCTTGCATTACCACTCCTTCCCCGACGAGAAAAAAAGATAGTGCATCTTTGTGAACAGGGACAAACAGAACGAGCTGCACGACTTCTTTTGCTTTACCTTCTTCTATATAATCTTTTAGATTCCTGCACACTTGTTCCGCTACCTCCTGCATATTCCTCCTTTGCTCAGCCTCTTTTTTGCTTAATGCACTTACAGTAGCCTGGAAAAGTAGTACATCGGAGGCGGTCGTGGAGCGGACGTGGAAAATTATAGCTTGAATGTTGAACTTGAAACATGTGCAACGTTTACTTTCCATTGCTGCTTTGTATCAAGAAAAAAGATAGTGAGGGTTCACCTTCGGGAACAGGGACAAACAGAACGAGCTGCACGACTTCTTTTGCTTTACCTTCTTCTATATAATCTTTTAGATTCCTGCACACTTGTTCCGCTACCTCCTGCATGTTCCTCCTTTGCACAGCGCCTGTTTTGCTTGATACACTTACAGTAGCCTGGAAAAGTTGTAATTTTCAACGTATCCAGTCGTCGAAGTTGAAGTTGAAGTTGAAGTTGCTTCAGGAGCAGCAGGTGGGAATTCAACGTATCCAGTCGTTGAAGTTGAAGTTGAAGTTGAAGTTGAAGTTGAAGTTGAAGTTGAAGTTGAAGTTGAAGTTGAAGTTGAAGTTGCTTCAGGAGCAGCAGGTGGGAGTAAAGGAACCACCGTCAACCAAGTCAAAATATTCAACAAAGCAACTCGGCCAGGTACAGCACGTCTTCTTTTGTTATGAGAAAGTCCTCTAATTTTACGGAATCAATAATATCTTCGTGAGAAGTCTTGTTCTGGTAAAAATCTTCCCATACATACCAAAGGAACATCGTAATGTCCAGTTTCGACTCATTTAAACTGTTTAACCGATACATCTCAGACACGATGTCGCATTCAGGGCTATTTCTTACTATTGAGATCATTGACATTTGCAAGAGCCCATAACATCGTGAAGCCTTGCCAATTTCATCAGCAAAAGGAACAAGGGGTTGGCTTAGAGCATCTCTTTGGAAGAGCTCCACAATATCACAAGTTTGCAGTTTTAAGTCAATTATTCTGACATGAATAACAGAGGGCATATCTGTCCATTCCGTGGGAGGCATGGTGGGTAAAGAACTCACACACGAGGAGGTAAAGAAGCTCTCTGAGGCGGAGGTGAAAAAATATCACAAGCGCTATGAAGCTGCCCTGGCAACGAAGACTACAGATGCCGTTGCTCAAAGTGCTATGGGTCTAGCTGCTAAGTTGCTTGGTTATGCGTTTCCTATTGATAATATTGACGACTTGACGTGTGTTAAACATTAATCTTGTCTTAGAATATGGATAACCTCAAGAAGATTTACTATGGACCCCAGGGATACTGGAGAGGCGCCTCAGCTATTAAAAAATTCTCTTGCAAGTAGAGAATTGATATGTTGTACAGCAACTTTACTTATTAGTGCATATTCAGTTGAGTATTGACTTCTGAATCCAAATTGATTGTTGATTAATATGTTATTTTTATTAAGATTAATTAATTTTCTCTACAATTTTTGAAAAACATGGAAGCACAGAAATCGGTCTATAATTAATAAATTCGTTGTGGCTCCCACTTTTATATATAGGAGTTACAATTGCTTTCTTAAGCTGAGTTGGTATTTTCCCTGTTTTGCTCAAATTCAAATTTTCATGACTCCTTTACTTTTAAGCTTATTGCTGCTTTAAAAAAATTATTTTTACACTCCGATTTTTCAGGCACAGATCTTCAAGCGTCGAAGAATAATTTGGAGTTTTAAAGGAGCCGTCTCAACCAGGATGCATTGCAATAAAAGAACTTCAAAATACAAATGAATGATCAATAACGAACAACTAAGAATTAAATTTTTTGATGTAAATAGCAAGATGCACAAGATTTCAAGTAGATTGTGTACCTATAGTAAAAAAAACGTATTTTCGACGTCGTTGAAAATGGCGCTCGCTCAGCATATTTTATGGGGTCGGCATCGCAATGCATCCTGGTTGAGACGGCTCCTTTAAATGTTGTTTTAGAATCGAAATACTGGAGTAATTCGAAATAATGAAAATCAGAATTTCTAAAAAAAATTCAATGTAACTACTATTCCTAGGGCCCTTGCTCGCGGGCGTTATTGTAATTTAGCGTTATCAAATATTTACAAATATTTACAACACAAATATTTACTGATTCATTGTCTGGGCCTAAGGGACTTAGTGGGCCATGCTATAAAGCCACCGACCTCAACCTCGTCAGAATGGGTTGAGTACTCAGACCAAGGCCTGGCTCCAGGAAGACACGTTTTTACAAGGACCACTTCCCAGCCCTTCTTTAGGGATTTTCCGTGTATCTGTTTTCGGCCTTGCATTACCACTCCTTCCCCGACGAGCATCAATTTGCCATCCAAGAGCTCAACTACATCGGAGGCGGTAGTGGAGGCATTCCTCTCTTCTGTTTCTTCTTCCTTCTCGTCTTCCTGTCTTTCCAGCCTTTCCTTCTCTTTCTCCTCCGCTAACTGTAATGATCTATTGTGGAAAGTTGACCAGGGAGTTGCTTCTTCAGCTTGTTCGTCATTCTTCTCTTCTTTTTCTTCTTCCTTCTCGTCTTCCTCTTTCCTCTTCCTTTTCCTTCTGTTTTTCCCCTTCTCTCTTTCCAGCCTTTCCTTCTCTTTCTCTTTCTCGTCTTCCTCTTCCTCTTCTTGTTCACCTTCTCCACCTTCTCCACCTTCAGGAATGCCTCTCATTCCGTATCTCACTTTTTCCTTGAAAAATCGCCTCTTGGTATTCTTGGTATTCTTGATAAACTTGGTAAACTTGTTCTCTTTATAGGGAGCACTCATCAAAGAGCTACAGATGGGATACAAAAAAGCTGTTAGCATGCAATAGTCCAGTTTGTAAAGTATGCGATTATTACAAATCCTTAGTTAAGAAAAGTCTGAAAAGTTCATAAAATATCTGTTCTAGAGGTTTAGTCAGTATTCACACACAGAAAGCCCATCGAGCAAATTTGATTTCCTTGTGAGCTTTTCCTTCTATTTGGTTTATTTTTACAAAAGAATTTGGTGCTTACAGTAAAAATCTCACAAAATCACTGGACTGGCTTCGATCGAATAGTTGTTTATCGTGCCTCTTCGATAAGGTAAGGTTTTAAAGACAATAAATAATATAATAATATATAATTGGCAACGATAGTTTAGGCAAACGTACAGCAAACTTTTTTAATTCAAAGGACACAGGAAGTCCAATTCTAAAGATTGCAAGCATTATTAGTCATAGACAATCTCATTCCCAGAGCCCACGCTCCTCTTGGTCAGCACCGGCAAACGAGAGGCTCTGGTAACGGAAGTTGCAACTGCGCTTAAAGTCTGTTCGGAGCTGCGGTTAATTGGGCTCGGCTGTGTTTTGTAAGTTGTAATAGGCAGCTTTGTAACGCAGTAGTTACTGTGTTTTGTAAGTTGTAATAGGCAGCCTTATAACGCAGTAGTTACTGTGTTTTGTAAGTTATAATAGGCAGCTTTATAACGCAGAGTTACTGTGTTTTGTAAGTTGTAATTTAGGCAGCTTTATAACGCATAGCTACTGTGTTTTGTAAGTTGTAATAGGCAGCTTTGTAACGCAGTAGCTACTGTATTTTGTAAGTGGCCAACTAGTGCCGGCCATTTTAAAAACCCCGGGTAAATATAGTTTGATGGCTGCAGTTATTGAATAATTATCATCAAAATCCGGGTCGACCAAGACTTCAAGGTTTTTAAATTAAAAGTATGCTAATTTAAAATGACGCCTGGAAATATCTACAAGCTTTATTTCGTGAATCATTAAGGAACAGGCGTTCCAAATATCCCCAAAGTAGACTGGACACTAATAGATAGTCATTTACAAAGGCCAGTAAAATCTGGTTACGAGTAGATTACAACGCTTAGTAAGTACTGGCTTACAACGTACGGGACGGGTGATCGACTCTCGATACGGTATGGACTTGAACCGCTGATCGTATGTATCGCATGTTCGTCTAGTGACATCCACAGATTACACTGTGTTCCGAATAGGAGGCTACTCGCTTAGCTCGCAGCAATTATTATTATTATTATTATTATTATTGAAATTGTCCAATAAAAGTATTTACCAAAAACTTACTTTGAATCAAGAACGGTACAATATTTGCTCATATTGTAGCGGCGATGCCCTATCTGAAACAAACAAAAGCAGCATAAATTAGCAAAAATCAATTAAAAGTTGGTTAAAGTTTCTCTCTGGTTGGGCAACAGAAACAATACTCAACACCTCCACACAAAGAGCGAGAATAATAGAGACAAAAGAACTTCTTTGTAGAACGAAGATAATAGAGACAAAAGCAACTACGTCCTTACTGGAAATATGGCCATCTGACCAATCAGAGTGCGCATTATATCTAAGTAATAACAACAAAATAAATTTGAAGCTTACTAAAAAAGGATCCTTCTGCACAGAAAAAACTACACAAGCAAATTTACAAGAAAATTTGATTCGCAAGTCAGCCTAAAACCAACAGAAACTGTGAAGTAAGATAAAAGTAAGCACCCATTAACGTGTTCTTCATCCAATTCATCGGGTCAAATGTATCACAAAAACAAGACAGAACCGCTAAATTGAAACGTAAACAAACAAGAAAAATTATGTTCACTTCAAGGTGCTCGCAATGGGAGATAAATGAATTTACTTACATGTCGTTTTTCAATATGGTATTTAAAGCTTCCATTACTTGCAAATTGCTCCCCACAGCAAATAAGGGTTGGCCTACAACAACATACTGTTAATATAAATATATAAAACATTCTCTATTTTCACATTCCCATAATACCTTCTGATTTTGGGGGGTAGTTATTGTTATTGAAATCATTTATATTTGAATAACAATTCATTTTATTGAATTGTTAGTTTGAACAAAGAATGGGAAATTTCACATCGAAACAATAACTAAATTTCAACCAAATGTGCTACCGCATACATAACTATCAATTCGCGAATTTCAAGACTACAGTAGGGAGACACCCCAATTTGATTGAATATCTCTAAAATTATACAGTGCAATGTCAAAATGATGCACGCATTATATAGATAGCATTCCATTCTATAAAAATTTGAACAAAGAATAGTAATTTCACATCGAAACAATAACTAAATTTCAACCAAATGTGCTACCGCATAGCTTCACAACAAATTACAATAACATATCTTACATTCTTAAATCAATGAACTCCCGCCATGATGGGTTTGGGAAGCATTTGGGAAGCCTCTTCTCTTCCTTTGTGAAGGTAATATCAATATGTGCAAAGCTTCAATCCAGAAAAAACCTTGAACGTCATTCTTCTCTTTCTTTTTCTTCTTCCTTCTCTTTCTCTCTTTCCAGCCTTTCAACATTCCTCTCTTCTGTTTCTTCTTCCTTCTCGTCTTCCTCTTTCTTCTTCCTTTTCCTTCTGTTTTTCCCTTTCTCTCTTTCCAGCCTTTCCTTCTCTTTCTCTTCTTCCTCTTCCTCTTCTTGTTCACCTTCTCCACCTTCAGGAATGCCTCTCATTCCATATCTCACTTTCGGATCCTTTTCAATCTCCTCAAGGGCTTCGTTGAAAAAATCGCCTCTTGGTATTCTTGGTATACTTATTCTTGTTCTCTTCATAGGGAAATAAATTTCTGGCACTCATCAAAGAGCTACAGATGGGATACAAAAAAGCTGTTAGCATGCAATAGTCCAGTTTCACATTAAATTTCTGACGCGGGGAACTGTGGTTTTTGGCATGGGATTGAGGCTAACGCTGTCAAGCTACGATCCCGATACAAGACTTTGTGTAGGACATGAATGAGCTGATATTTTTTTAGTCTCGGGCTTGGATTTTAACTGCCAGTCTCGGCGTCTCGGTAAAGGAGAATCTTAGGCTAGTTTTAGACGTCGAACCTAATTCCTGCCGCACCAAATGTCTGGAGTAATTTCGAGTAATTCGCCAGTTCAGTACAGATCCTACAACTGGCTACTTTTATTTGCCAAATTAGGTGAACATGTCTTCATCAAATGCTAAAGCAACACCTTAGTATTAGTATTTTATTAGTACAAGTATCATCACAAAAAGATGTACATAAACCGTTTGAAACCAAAGAAAACTATAATAAGCACGCAAAGGCACTTGGGATAGTACTGGATCCTCCTCTGATATCTAGGTATCCCTATGTATGATGAATAGATAGATATGTGTACGAACATTTCTGGCGGGTTTTTTGCGCTCTTGGAGAACCTCTGGCTAAAGCCGTAGGGATTTTTCCTCAAAAATAGCCCCCCTCCCTGGGGCTAACGATCCCCCTGGAATTTCAGGGGGATTAGGTCGCCATCTTCTTAGGTCTTAGAAATCTCCAGGTCTGCCCAGTCAAATGTTTCCCCACACCTGGAGCAATCTGATATACATCAAACAATCTTCACAATTACATTCAATTGACTTACATCTAATCTTGACATATTCAAGGTGTCTTCATGAATCATCAAGATCGCCTCTGGCAAGTTTGCCATAACAGGAGAATTCCTTTTCACAAGCCACACATTCGAAATCAATACCACATGGTTTCTTGTTATGAACAACAATTGATGAGTAGCTGCTCAACTCCTTATTGCAGATTAGACATTGGGTTGGTTTGATTTCCTTTTCACAAACCCTATTCTTGATATGGTAGTCCAATCTTTGTTTGGAGCTGAACGACTTGCCACAAGAACAGGATCTAACACAGACCGATTATCAATCTGTCTTCTTAGAGACTTTTCTGACTTGAAGGTTGCTCCGCAGTTGTCACACATATCTATACATATATTTAACAACAATTGCTCATCATCTCCTCTGTATCTGAAACATAATTCTGATAAGGATATCTGATTTAACGACTAATAAACACTTAAAGTCGAAGCCAGTTCCTACGATTAATAAACTTATTGAGTACTAATATATGAACCCGGAACACATTCCTTGCAATGCCCTTATCGTTGGACCGACGGGTTGTGGTAAGACAAAGTTCGTAGTCGACCAGCTCTTAGGAGATTTCAAATACAAATTTGACTACATTGCCCTGTTATGCCCCCACTTATAAAAACAATAAAACATGGGCTGGTATAGGTATTAACGACGATGACTTTTTCGTAGATATCTTAGACCCCCAATAACCTATCTGAGCACTTAAAATTCTGGCACAATACGTTTAAGGAGGGTCAGGTTATTATTATCTTAGATGACATTGCTTGCGGTGATGACGTCAAGAAGCGTACAAGCGAGTTAGTACGCCTCGCATTCTCTGGACGCCATGACAACATATCCGTATGGCTACTCTCTCAGCAATTGACCAGCGTTGCTAACCCTTCAGAGAGAACATTGCGCCTTGGTGTATTTTACACACCTAGCAAGTCTGACCTGGAAACCATTCTTAGCGACTCCAAGATGATCTTTTCTTGAGATCTCCTTATATATGGACATTGACGAGCTGCTTTGAAGTGCCCACCCAATTAGGGGAAAATGATCTTAAGGAACAACTGAATATCCTAGTGTCTTCTGGCAGGTCTAAGGAGATGGTTGGGTAAAGAACTCACACACGAGGAGGTAAAGAAGCTCTCTGAGGCGGAGGTGAAAAAATATCACAAGCGCTATGAAGCTGCCCTGGCAACGAAGACTACAGATGCGTTGCTCAAAGTAGCTATGGGTCTAGCTGCTAAGTTGCTTGGTTATGCGTTTCCTATTGATAATATTGACGACTTGACGTGTGTAAACATTAATCTTGTCTTAGAATATGGATAACCTCAAGAAGATTTACTATGGACCCAGGGATACTGGAGAGGCGCCTCAGCTATTAAAAAATTCTCTGCAAGTAGAGATTGATATGTTGTACAGCAACTTTACTATTAGTGCATATTCGTTGAGTATTGACTTCTGATCCAATTGATTGTTGATTAATATGTTATTTTATTAAGATAACTATTAATCGTTTGTATATTATTTCTCTACAATTTTGAAAAACATGGAAGCACAGAAATCGGTCTATAATTAATAAATTCGTTGTGGCTCCCACTTTTATATATTGGAGTTAACAATTGCTTTCTTAAGCTGAGTCGCTCAGCATATTTTATGGGGTCGGCATCGCAATGCATCCTGGTTGAGACGGCTCCTGTTCTCCACACGTAACCGGTTCCGCATGTGAGCATGTATCTGGCAGCGCCCCCCGACAGTCCACATCGAAATCTGGAATGTAATTCGAAATAATGAAAATCAGAATTTCTAAAAAAAATTCAATGTAACGAACCCACAGCTCCTAGGGCCCACTTGCTCGCGGAGGAGCATGCGCCAGCTAGACGCGGCGCCTAGCACTTTTCAGCGTGTATCAATATTTACAAATATTAGTACAAACACAAGATATTTCACTGATTCATTGTCTTGGGCCTAAGGCGGAGCTACGTGGGCAGCAAGGTGTCGGACACGGCCGTAGTTAAGCCGATACGACGCTCCAACCTCGCCAGAAGGGTCTGAGTAACTAAGGACCAAGGCCTGGCTCCAGTGAAGACACGTTGATTTACAGGACCACTTACCAGCCTTCTTTAGGGATTTTCCGTGTATCTGTTTTCGGCCCTTGATTACCCACTCCTTCCCCGAAGAGGAA
>WHPX01000531.1:0-48863 GCA_011057435.1 Actinia equina
GGCAAGAGGGGGAAGGGAGGGGAGAGCATCCAGCCCCGGAGCCCGCCCCCCCCCTTCCTGAGGACGAAAAAACTGCGGCCGTTGGGGCGTTTGTGGGGGGTTGGGTGGGAATTCTGATTGTTTTGAGGTTGGTGATGGATTGCGCGGGGGCTGGGATAGGACAAAGGGACGGGTGTGTGGGGGGGCCCGAGGTTTCTGCACCAACGTAGCACTTAATGGGGGAGTCCATGAAACGTGGAAATGGCGGGGCAGGCGAAACAGGGAGCACATTCCTTGGAAAATAGGTAGTACATCCGTACTCCCCCTCCCCCCCTGTGACATCCCCCCTGTGACATCCCCCTGTGGTCAAGATCTCACTACAACCTTGACAAAAGCGTGCGGCAACTCTGTTCTCTGTTTTGAAAGGGCATAACAAATAAGTCATGCAAACATATTAGTGCTTTTCATTCTCTAATTCCCCAGTTTTATAAGGTTATTGTCAACCTTGGCAGGTTACTCCCAGTTACAAATTGTTTTGCACGTCTCGTTGCAGTTAAGGTTAACAAACTATATAATATTATCATTTTAAAGCTTATAAACCAGACAACATGATAATACATGTTTTTCCTAAAAAAACTTTATCTTTGATGAATCCCGCAAGTTCGAACTCCAATCTGGGTACTCTTATTTCAAATATATCAAGCTTAAGCGTTCAATTTCTGCGTTCTACGTATCAATCAGCACAAGCATGGATTCAAAGTTTTGTATTTCTACCACAAACCTGAAAACTTCCAGTGATGAGAATATGTATATGTATTTTCTGCCTGCCATCCAGGACTATGTTTTGCATAAGGAGTCACTTATACATTCATTTCAATAAAGTTAGTCACCTGAAAAGCTATAAAGCTGCTGCCGACAAGGATTATGGGTACATTCATTTTACACTTTCAACCGGTTGATAACTGTTCATGGACTTGCGAATTTTTTACCAGTTACAGTCTCACCTCTTTTGAGCATCATCGAGCTGCAGTTTGTATTTTTTTTAAACTTTGTATATATATGCTTTTTAGATATGAAAAGTTTCCCATGATGCTCAGTGATCTCAGCTTTCTAGGTTTTTGGTGACTAGCTTTATTGAAATAAGTGTATACAGCACTCCCAATATATTCGATAGATAAGGCAGTGCGCCGTGTGGGATGGGCTCGGATAACAAATAAGAACATGCGTAATAGGTAAATTGCTTGCATGGCACTCTTCTTCAGTCGTTTCATCTAAGGCTCGTAATTTACCTATTACGCATGGTCTTATTTGATATCCGAGCCCATCCCACACGGCGCACTGCCTTATCTATCTAGTACTACTTTTTCGTGGGATTGCCAGCTCACTAGATACACTGTGCCGACGAGGCGCAATACAGGCCGAAACAGCTGTCCACAGTTTCTAGTGGAGCTTGCTCATTTTCTACGCGACTTGAAGTTGTGAAAGGCTTGTATGGCATTCTTCTTCAGTCGTTTCATCTAAGGCTCGTAATTTACCTATTACGTATGTCCCAATATATTCATTTATTTACAATCCTACTTACCTGCTCATATCTTGGTCTATCTCTTCCATCACTGGAGACTTTTGGGGTAATGCACCTTTAAAATATAAAATATAATCTTATTACTTTCTAACTTTATCTTTTTTTATTTTGTACTATATTTTCTGTCTGTAAGTTTAATTTAAACAAAGCCCCATTCAAACCAGCTTTGCTGAACTGGGCACCTTTGTATAGACATTGCTGATGAATCAATCAATAAAATGTAACCAACAATTCGTGATTAGGCAGTGTATCGGAAAATAATTAATTGCTCGCAATTACCAAATTACAATATTTTGCTCAACATTGTCCAATAATTGACAACTCGCCAACATGATTGGCTTCATAGCTCAGTTGGCAGAGCATCGCACCGGCATCGCGGAGGTCATGGGTTCGATTCCCGTTGAAGCTTGAAATCACTTTTTCAAGTCTTTCTTTACAGCGTTCGCTTAGATCGCTCATTCACTGTGATGATCAACACATCTATCATTATTCCACCACAGTTCAGCCCATTCAATTTTCACACTTATTATCTATGGGGGCTTGAAGAACCCAACAAAAATGACCGCTCGCCAACATGATTGGCTTCATAGCTCAGTTGGCAGAGCATCGCACCGGCATCGCGGAGGTCATGGGTTCGATTCCCGTTGAAGCTTGAAATCACTTTTTCAAGTCTTTCTTTACAGCGTTCGCTTAGATCGCTCATTCACTGTGATGATCAACACATCTATCAATTGCTTATTGTTCGGCTGTGATTACAATTTCCAGCATGATACTCGCGCCTTTCAGCGTGTTTTCTAAGAATAGTGAAGAGTTTGAGTGAGAAAATAAACGTTTGTTTTCTCCAAGTATACAAAACATTTCGTGCATATACTTTTTTTGGACCGAGATACTGTATTAACAAACACGATATGAAATTTTGGAATTTTGTGAAGTCCAATTTATCAGGCATGTTTGAAAATTCAAATGTACTTATGTTTTGACTAATTTGCGCACAGATTCATGGCATGCGCAGACATTTCTTATTTGTTTCATTCAGTCACTGATTTCATATCTCTGACCGATAACGTTTTTTGAATAATTGTGTTACCACATAGTCTAGATATGATGAAGTAATCTGCATATGTATTAAGCTCCCACTCTCAAGATAACACACCAAAATCACTTACTGTACATGCATCCCTAAAGCTGATTCAATCTCTTACCCAGAGCCTGCGTTCTAAAGAACTAGGGCTCTGGCATAATCCATTTTTCTGCGCATGCACAATTTTCTGAAAGTGATGTATAACCGATCAAAATAATCGAAGTAAAAATTAAATTAAATCAAACCAAAAATCAAAGTCAAAGTAAAGATCATAGTAAAAATTAGAAGTGGGAATATATTTTTGGCAAGTCTTTAAACGCGTGCGCTGTTATACCAGAAGTCAAAGAAATCCTGGTGTCAAAAAATGGATTACGCCAGAGCCCTAGTTCTTTGCCGCTGGTATGAAGAAATGCAGGCCCTGTGTACGAGATTGAAGCTGAGTCGGATTGTATCTTTACTCCCTGTACATACCTATGCTTTCATTGGCTCCATCGTGTTTGGCCAAAGCCATTAAAAAACCATAGAAAGTCACCCTTTGTACTGATGATAGAATACTCTTGATAACTGACACTGGTGGACACCTAACATTTAAATAGGGTATACAATGTTAGCAAGGCTAGAAGATTTTACGATATTTTGTAGATCTGTAAAAACAGGTTATCAAAAGATTTGGTAACACCGGTATTGGTGGGTGGGTGGAATGGTGGGTGGATGTATGAATGGATCGGTGGATGGATGGATGGATGGAGGGCTGGATAGATGGATGAATGGATGGAAGGACGGACAGACGGACGGACGGACGGTGGATGGATTTGATAGGCAATAAGTTAGATTACATGCACTTTTGTGCACTAAGGAGCATATGAACATATCTAAATGGAATATGCACCACACAAATAAAATGCAATAATGTAATGTATTACTGTACAATCACACTTCGGTCGCCTTGGTAATAAGCAAGTACTCTCACTACGGCACCCCCTATGCTTCCCCATGCTTACTTAAAAATGTTTCCATGTGTATGAAGAATCTGTAAAGCAGCATCCATAAATGTAGGTACATCAACTCCAATCAGTTAGATTACTCTGAGGATTGTCTTTGGCTTGTGTGGATTGTTGTTGCTTAAGTTGTGGTCGGTCTAATGTTGGTACCACTACAACCTGACCTGGACGGTAATTACCAGCTTGGATCATCTGGTAAGCTTTGTGAAGTTCTTCAAAAAATTCTGTTAAAAATAAGTTGCATGTTTTGGAACATGCAAATAAACAGAAGAAAATGAATGATTCTCTCTTCACCCAAGGCATGAACGACTCCTAGTGCAATCCTTACTTATCTAGAGCTTATTTCAAAAAAATTCCAATGTAATTCTATAAAGTATAACTACAATAATTCAAATGCAATCCTAGTGCAATCCTTACTTGTCTAGAGCTTATTTCAAAAAATTCCAACGTAATTCTAAAAAGTGACTGCAATACTGTAATTCTAACGTCGTAATTGGTTGGGAACATGCACATACTGTACACTTTCATTTTGCATCATTCCTCTCCAAAATAGTGAGTTTTGCACCTAAATAAAAAAATTGTTTGCTGTGCAGCTATAAAGGGTGGTGCATTGACAGAACACTTGACAATTGTCAAAGCACTCTACTTCTCTCTGTTCTGCCCATCCCAGCATGCTTTATAATTGCTCAGGTCACAGCATACCCCATGTGTTTTTTATATTTCTTCAACATGCTACATGCTACAGCTGCTTGGAACATAAGTTGACCAAGTGTAGAGACTGATGCAGTCCATTTGAGTTCAACACGGTGATCCATCTCACCCTGGCTCATAGTTGACTAAGGCAAATGTACCATACTGAACTGTACTAGAAAGTGAGAAGATAGAAAACGAATGACTAATATTATACTACACTCATATACCTTCATAATAAAACTGAATCTCAAAAGCGTAAAGAAAATCAACAAATGACATCAAACAATCCATTGCATCCTCCATTAAAATGATCTTTGCTGCCTTCTGTATTGGCTCAAATGGGAAGTCAGGACATAATAAACAGATGAGAGAATGATATTCTGCTGCTGTCAAAAGGTCTCCGTTTTTACCAATGTGTCTGAAGGCCTTCCAGAATACTCTGATAAAGCATGATCTGTTGAATGGTGTGGATCTGATGAAGGAATACCCTCTGAATAATGTATGGTTGCCTTGAACTACACTCCTGAAACTAATAAAAAATATTCAATTATAATATTAATCATAATAATATCTGGGGTTGGGTTTTTGGTGTTATCATCCAACTATTCAAGTTAGGTTACAAATAACTTAGAAGAAATAGTGAAGCAGGTACAAATATCTTGCTTTATTTTTTTCCAGCCCGGTATCCTAAAAAATCATGTGTTCTGATTGGCTGTTTGAGCAGGCGGTAGTTTGTAAGTATCTGCCCGCGAGCGCAGTCCGGTATCCTTTGCCGCTAAACGACAACACAAAATGATTACAAAAACAAGTTAAAAAATACGGGAAAAAAATAAATAAGTTATTTACCGTCCTATAGTCGGCCCGGATAGGGAAAAACTGTGCCCTTGGTCTTGAACACGCCTATTCAAGACCTCGGGCACAGTCATAACATATATATATTTGTACTGTAGCTAGGTTATTTTGTATAGTAAAAAACCGGTTTTGAAAGCTTGTTTTTTTAGGAATATTCGTTTTCAAACTCAGATGGATAATAAATAATTTTAGACATTTTAGGGTAGAATACGGGTGGACATTTCGTCTTGCCTTTGCACTGGAGAAATGAAAAAAAAATCCACCCGTATTCCCCTAAATGTCTAATGAAGATCTAATTCACACCTAGTAGGGGCCCTTGTGTCCCACTAGTATTTGAGCCAGTTTGGGTTAATCACATTAATCAAAATATACAATAAATAAATAAATTTGGATAGTGTAAGTAAATAGACCCCTTGCATCGCGACACAGAGCGATCTGGCGTGACGAGTCGAGCCAGGTCTCTCTGTTCGCGTGGCCTGGCCCCCACATAGGTGCGAGTCTTCAACTTGGTCTATAATATATAATATATTATTCTTAGTACTTTTTTATATATGTATATTTATGTTTTCATGTAACTATTTATATTAAGTCTTTTGAGGGCCCCAAGTTTGTAAGCTTTTGCTTTTGGGTCTTTGGGTGACGATGATACACTTACTAGTCAGTAAGAAATCTTGCTGGCAGGACTCTGGGATTGTCTTCTCTATGTTTCAACAATTGTCCTATTGCATCCTTCAAGAGCAATATATCATCATAAATAATTAAGGAGATTTGCTGTTTTTTGTTCATGGATTTGCCAGTTTACTATAAAAGACAATGTTTGACTTAAAATAAATTATTAAATAATTAAATAATAATTTGTATATTAATAGCTATTGGTCATACAGAAGCCATTTTGATTCACAAGAGTATTAAAGTCTAGCTGCATTCCCGCAGGGGTACTCTGCCGGAATTTGGGTAGTGGTGTTTCGCTGGGATTCTGAAAGGGGTACCCTGTTTATGACAAAAAAAACTCAAATTTGTAGACCCTGTTTATGACAAAAGATATAATTTATTGCACTGATTTCCTGTCACAATATCATGTCATTTTGCATATTTCACCTTTTCTTTACGACCATAATAACCAGTTTTGGTTAATATGAAAGTAGAAACCCTGAAAATGACAGGAAACTCATTAAGAACTTGGAACGTGAGTAAAATTGCATACCCTGTTTATGATAAGAAGCTTGAAAAACCATGCCCTGTTCAGTGAATCATCCCTGTATAGTGTATATATGGGAGTGGCGCAAGGTTATGGGGACAAAAATCTATTGTTCCAGCCAATAGGACTAGTAGTTGCACTGCTTTATTAATCTTTGAAATAAAGTGACTCATCGTTATCCAATGAGATACAGTATGCTGATTGAGTGTAGCAATAAGCCACTTTAGAATCGAGTGAAGGACTTGGAGCAAGTACATAGGAGGCATTATTAATTAATTTTTAAATATTATTTCCATGACGAGAAAGAGCAAATCAGGAAATTTAGAAGGGGGTGACTATTAAAAACATTTTACCAGGAATTTGAGGTAAAGGGGGGTGACTGTTACTAACAATATACTGAGAAATTTGAGCAAAAAGGGTTGACTGGTCACCTAACCCCCCCTGGATACATCCCTGTCAATATTTACATACAAACATCTTACCTCTAAGTAGGTCAATACATGATATTTTGCTATAAACAAAAAAAGTCAAAGAGATTCAAGTGAGTTATATAATTAAACTGTAAAAAAAAAGTTTTGCACCAGTTATGTTATAGAAGCTACATTTCCATTGATCTAACACTAACCTATTAAGTAGGTACCTATTAAGGCTTAAAATTAAATATACAAAATCGAGCTGGTTCATAGATACAGTATTTAAAGAGCATCATTATTTACTCATGGTTTACATGAAAGCTATTAAAAATGTTTTTGCGGTGGAATTCTTTGGGGGTCAGGGTTATTTTGTGTTTTTTTTTTTTTGTGCTGTTGTGGGTTGAGGACACATATCCTTCACCTTCAATTCTCCAGGAATTTGGTTGTATCGTCGTGTACGGGAATTGTCAGGGGAATTCTATTCAAATGCAAATTTGGAGTAATCGGCTAGTAGTCGTACCCTACGATAGCATAAATTAAACTATAATAATATTTATGTGCACATGCTAATGATACATCGTTTAAATATGACTCAAAAATGAGACCACCCAACCGAATTCGCTTCGTGGTCTAGTGGTTAGGTTTAGGGTTAGGGTTGGGGTTGGCATTGTAGTAGTCCTTTGGTGCCGAAGGTACCGAGTTCGATTCTTGGTGTCTTCACTTAATTTTTTTTCTAAGTGAGGAGAACCAAAATTTCTAAGTCTCACTCGTGTGTTCGGAAACTCTATGACGCACTTTGTTAATCCGTACACGACGATAGAACCAGGAATTTGCTTGAAGGTTCTTAAAAACTTAGGTTCTCAACGGGGGAGACGTAAATTTTATGCTCCCCTATGCTATAAATATGAATTTCCAATCTGAAGTGTGGCCAATGTGTCCTGTCAAACAAATATACTAAATAAATCCATGTCCGATAATAATCCATATCTTTAAAATGCAACAGAAATAATCCGTAATTTTTAAATTTAGAGGCCAACATTTTGCAATACATTATCTAAAAATTTAACCTAAAAATTCATAAAATCTTCAGACCACCTGACAGGGACCCTTAGAAACCTAATGTTAAACAAACACTTCATCTTACATACCCAAATACTGCTCGTTGGTCAGTGAGAATCGATCACTTGCTGAAGTACTCATGATAAATCTCAAAAGCAATGTTTTAGCTCCTCTGAAGTCATTTATTCCTCTGCTAAATGCAGAAAATTTAACAAATAAAAGGAGATTTTGTTTATCAGTACAAAATTTATATTTGTGAATTGCCGACTGATATAAAATGTTACGGTCACTAAATGAAGCATTATGGGTAATATTCAAAATGGCGACCTCAGACGAGCTCAATGATTTTAATGAAGAAGCATTTTACCAACAACTTCTTCTTGAAGAAACTAAATACTTGCAAAAGAAAGCAGGGGATGATTCAATAGAATTTATTCCCGATCCTGGATTCGTGCTCAAGTCCAAAATAAGTAGCGAAGGTAGAGAAAAGAAAGTTTTCGTTAATATTTGTACATCAAAACACATCCCGAAACCTAAAGAAGTCACTGAGAAAGAACTCGCTGAGATCCTTGATTCGGAAGATCCCATGAGGTATAGAGTACCTTTAAGCTTGGGAGAACCTCACGCGGAGATAGACAAGAGTGGCAATGGTAAGACAATTTGTGAATTTACCTGTCAAAATTAAATGGTTTTATAAATTAAGCTTAAATGTGAAATTTAGAAAACTTAAATTATATTTTACATTTTACCCTTAATGACTGGTGTTGTAAAACAGAACTCAAGCGGCAATTGCACCAACAAACCCCTTTGAAGCTTTGAACCATTCCAACAATTATTCCATTTAAAGAAAAGGCCAGACACTCGGAGGCCATGTTTATTACCAGGGCTTCTTCACATATATTAAGTGGTTCTTTTACGCGCCAGTGGCGGGTTCAGGAATTTTAAAGCAGGGCTGACTATTACAAACTGATTTTACCATAAATTTAAACAAAAGGGGGATGACTAGTTACCCCTTTCACACCCCTTGATCTGCCCCTGCATCCTTCCTATACCCGTTAGTGATGTAAGTGACAGGGCACCGCTATTAACTTGGTTATATCAGTCATAGTGATATCTAACACTTTGCAGATGTAATTCCAATTTAAAGGTAGCTTCAGGAAACAATATAGCCTAGTTGTATGACGTTTGACATTTTTCGAAACAAGCAAATCTGACCCTAAAAGGTACAGAGTCAATTGGAGACCCTAAAAGGTATGCCAGGTCTCATTTTTGACCCTAAAAGGTCCATTGAGCCCCCCTACTCACTTCTCAAGAAAGCCCCCCCCCCCCCTGTTTCTGATGTACCAAGAAGATTTATTTATGTTTTTTTTTCTAGGATGTACAGTATATGACATAGTGATTCATCCATCTTTTCTGAAGAAAGTTCAAGAAAATTCATTCTTTCAGAACTTTTTCCTTACTGTAGTATTTCAAGGACTAGAGGAGAAATATGGACTTGAGCTTGATAGAAACTGGACGATATTAAAAAATAAGAAAAGCATGGGTAAAATCCAGTCTCACTTTATAAGAACTAAAAGCAAACCAGTCATTATGGACATGGAAAATAATTCTCAGAATACAAGTCAGCCTATGGACAAAGGTACAGTAATGCATAGTAGAAAGTTTTAATAATTACTGATCTTATCAAAATCCATTGTTTTCAGTCTGCATTATCCCAACCAATGCATAGAAAAAAATCAGACATATTTTGTTTGCTTGAAAAACAGGGGCGGTCTATGATAAACAAGCTAGAAAGAAAACAAGCTAGAACATACGTAATAGGTAAATTACGAGCCTTAGATGAAAGGCTCGTAATTTACCTATTACGTATGTTCTTATTTGATATCCGAGCCCATCCCACATGGCTTATTGCCTCATCTATCTAGAAAGAAAACAATTGGATTTTGATAAGATCAATAATTATACTAGATAATTACTGAGGCACGCAGCATTCGTAGATATCTATACGCCCTCAGCTGCCTGCATTATACCTAGGAATGCTGCATGCCTCAGTAATTATCTATTAAATAACACAGCTTAGTATAAATGCAAAGGTGATTATTGAAAATCTTGTGCACTGATTTCACCTCAAGCCAGTTGCTTTGTTGCTGTTTCCGGAAAAATGTGTCTTATCTTTTTTTTTCTTTCTTTGAATTTCAATAAATCAGTTTTGAGGTGCATTTTTGGTGGGTTGCAATATGAAGCTCTGTCACACCCCTCCCCCCCCCCCCCCCCCCCGACTCCTTCATTTTACCCCTTAGTACATCCTCTGGGATGATGGTCCAGATGCATCCTTTTTAAAATTGTCTCAAATGCAAAAGCTAACACGGAAATACAAAAAAATGCCACAAATTCCATTGAGAAAAATTGAATTTGAAAAATGTGATTTAATTATTTTGTATTTTCATGTGCTGGCATTCTATGTTATTTTTTTAAATATAGTTTTTAAGACTGAGGGCACAGTTTTTACCTATCTACACCAAACTTTAGGCTGGTAATGACCTTTTTTCCCCCTTTAACATTTCTACTTGTTCTGCAATTTGTTTTGTTGTTTGTAATTCAACTATCCATTTTCTCATGCACATACTTATTTATTTATTTATTAGTTTCGCCATAATTTAAAATGGAAATATAATAACTGAAAAAAAAATATGGTGATATATATGACAGGGTGACCATAACAGCGTTAAGCCAATTACTGCGGGCCCAAAACAATGTCTTAAATGCAGCTTAGTGCATAAAGATAATTTAAGTAGATATATTGACACATTTGAATCAAATAACTAACAACAAGGAGGAAGCAAGAGTGAGGCTTAATTCTGCAAAAGTTACATTTTAAACAAACCCTTTTGAAAGTATGTGGGTCGTAACAGTTGTAGCTGTCCAATGACGTTACGTAGTAACTTAACATGGCACGTTTAAATGTGTTGAGTTTGTCTAACATGGGTGGCGTAGGATGCTAATGCGTTGACGTCTTTCACCACTGTGAGTCCAACGGGCCCAGTCTCTGATTTGTGCCCTGTTGTTGCTATGTGAACTGAGTTTGTTTGATGTGTTGTTCTCTCCTATGCTATGGGGTTTTCCTCCAGGTTCTCCGGTTTCCTCCCTCTGTAAAAAATCAACGTGAGTTGAGCTTTGTGTGTATGGAACATTGAATGGAGTGGTAGTGTGTGTGAATGAAAAGTGTCCCGAGTAAGTCCAAAAGTAAAAGCACTAGAATGACTAGACACTTGAATAAAGACATTTAATAATAATGGTAATAATTATATATATTTACATAGCACTCTTTTACCATATGCATATGTTCAAAGGCATTTCACAATGGGTTTTTGAACGAGAGGTGGTTAGGCACTGAGGGTGGTCACTGCCAGGGTTTCTTTAAGTTCGCAGTGGTTCTTTCTTCTCCAATATTGGTTTAGTAATGATGAAGTGTGGAGAGACAGGACCGCCAATGATTTAAAGTGGTCATCCAAGCCACTTGAAGGTCTAACCATTTGCAGATGTAATTACAAAGGCAGCACCTTCTCCTCAGTAATTTAAAGACACTGAGTGTTGGTCCGGCCGAGGCTTGAACCACAACCTCCCACACAACAGACTGACGCTCTTACCAACTGTCAAGCTAACTGAGCTATTTATCTAAATTGCACAGCCAATTAAAATGCACAATTTTACCCGTCTAAAATAATTTAAATGTTTAAGTAGTCCCAGTAGCAGGGGATACTGTACTTCTAGAATATTGTACTTCAAGAAGAACCAAGGCTGTTACGTTAAAATCCCTATTGTACCTTCAAACTCGGTTGAGTTTGAGTTTTTCCCTGTTTTTGGACTCACAGAAAAAGTGACCAAGTTCATTGATGCTTCACATAAGATAGGAAAAAACTCAACTGAATCTTGAGGAAAATTAAAAAGCCAGCTGAGTATTATGTATTTTGGTAATTTTTATTACAGATGGTGCACAGCCAAATAAAATACAGGAGATTGAACCAGATGTACGACCTACACCAGAACCAAAATATAGGCTCCTAGTTGAACCCCCTGAAGGTGTACCAGAGTTTGTCGTTCTGGAAATAACCCTACCTGGAGTGGTAAGCCTTCTTGTCTTTACATAGCTTAATGATGAAGAAAACGTGTGTGTGTGTGCTGTGTGCAGTTATAAAGCATGCAGGGATTGGCTAGACATGAGAGAAGTGTTAGGAGAAGCACAACATGTAGTGGAGTGCTTCTCTACACTTCTTGAGTGTTCTGCCTATCCCCAAGTGCTTTATAAATGCACACAGCACAACAAGCAAGGTTTTTATTTCTTTTATTAAATACAAATTACATGAATGACAAAATTGAAAGTACCATCACTTGCTGTGTGCTCTCATAAAGCATGGGCTCTGAACCAATCAGAAGGCGAGATTTAGATTATTCGTTATTGATACTAACAGGGGAGCTTGCTGCTGAATTCAAAACCAGGAACAGGTTTGCCATCGAAATTCAAACCTGACATCAAACAATAGAAGTAGGGCATGGTTGGTTTTTAAACCAATTAAAATGTGTGTGCTCTGATTTGCATTGAAATTCAATGCACACCCTCACCTTTTTTAACCTGAGGTACTTCCTTGCAAAACCATTTTGACAGTCCACTCAGATATAGTTTTTCTGAGCATGCAATTGATGGGTATCATGGGTAACGTAAGCGTACGGCATCTTTCACCACTGCCATTTCAAAGGTTTGGGTCTCTGGTTTAAGTCTGGCAGTTGCCACACATGAATTGAGTTTGTTTCATGTGTTGTTCTCTCATATGCTATGAGGGTTTTCTCCAGGTTCTCCTGGTTTTCCGGTTTCCTCCCTCCATAAAAATCAACATGTGAGTTGAGCGTTGTGTGCATAGAATATTGAATGTAGTGGTAGTGTGTCCGATTGATAAAGTGTCCCCAATTATAGTGCTAATTAAAGTGCTAGAATGACTCGACAATTATTAAGTAAATATATTTATATTTCTTTATTTTTACATATCAAAGCTTTTACAGAGGATAATAAAGTCATCTCCACTAGAGCACACAATTGTGTATATTACAATTTATATTAAATGTTGGCCTTTTCTTGTCTTAGAAATCAGCTAAAGTTATCGATTTGGATGTAAGTGGTGACAGGCTTGTTTTACAGGTTAAGCCAGATCTGTATCGCCTAGATATTCAGTTACCTCATGATGTTGATAATGAAGAATGTGGTGCACAATTTAACAAGAAAACAAAGGTATGCCAAAATCATCATCATCAATATTCCCCATCCACTTTTGTAGCAGGTTGGGTGACCAGGGCCCGGGGGGTGGGGGGGGTACTCTCATATATGGACTATACAGGGATGATCCGCGGGGTATGGTTTTTCGAGCTTCATGTCATAAAGAAGGTATGCAATTTCACTCAAGTTCCAATTTTTTTTTCTGAGCTTCCTGTCATATTCAGGGTTTCTCCTTTCGTATTGACCGAAACTGGTTATTATGGTCTTCAAAAAGCGATAAGTGAGCTGGCATGATAATTAAAACAGGAACTCAGTCGCAATTAATAATATCTTTTGTCATAAACAGGGTATACAAATTTGAGTTTTTTTGTCATAACCAGGCTACTCCTTTCAGAATCCCAGCGGAACTGGCGGAGTACCCCCCAGGATCAGGGTCATTGTCGGGTTATTTCAAACATGTACAAGAACCTTTTTAATCATGCATTTCCTGTTCCAATAATGCATGTAAGCATATGCATATGGAATATGTGCAGTATTAATATTATTTAAAGTTATTGGCATTATCTCCTGCACCAGCCAAGAACCAAATTTTGGGGTGGGGGAGGGTGGGGGGAGGTTTTTTTTTTCTGCTACATTGAAAGTGAAGTCTACATGAAGGCCCCAAAATTGAGCCAGAAACAAGGAATAACTGAGCTAAAACTCATACGGCACCCATTTTGGGTGACAACTGGTCAGCCTTTAATTAAGAGCTCAGGGGAATTTTTTTGAAAAGTAGATATTTGTTTATGATAGGTTGGATCTAACAAAGAATAGTTTAGTGTAGTTGTTCTTAATGTTTTCCATTTTTCACAGGTTTTGACAGTAACAGTTGCTGTTAACCAAGAGAAAAGTTGTTAATGATGGGTGTTTTTTTTATATGAAAAGTTAGGTTTTATTAATTTTCAAAATCCAATTTATATTCAATTTTTAACCTAGTCTGATTAATAGGCCATTTGCACCTCATGTTACCCTACTACCTAACTTGAGTCATGATAGAGACCTTTTATTAATGCTTTGGATAATTATTATTCACATCATTGCAAGCTCACAGTTCATCTCGCTTAGATGCAAAGGCACGGCTACCTACAGGGATTGGTCACCGATGCATACATTAATGACAGTAGTAAAAACCCGGATTCCCAAATTGGGAATTTGTTGGGAATTTCCTTGAATTCCCAACAAATTCCTATCCAGTTCCCAGAGAGAACGAAATTGGGAACGTGGCACTGATTCCCAATGTTAGTTTGTTGAGAATTTTGTTTTTCTATTGGGTGTTATAAGGAAATTCCCAACAATAAATCCCAACGTTGGTGTTTGAATTGGGAATTCAAGGACATATCCAACAATCCCCAATTTGGGAATCCGTTTTTTTTTCCTGTGACTAAATTCTTGTTTTGTATCTTTTACTCATGATAACTTTTTTCTTCAATCACATATAATTTATTCACTTGGGGAAGCAGAAATTGGCTAATGTTGTTGCCGATTCCCTGCCATTCCTAGGTGCCCTTCCATTAAGTCGAACTGACTAGTCCGAGTGCCCCTTTCTCAAATGGTATCCATCAGTTATATAGAACTGGTTGACGGAGTTATAAAAACCAATGAGAACTGACATGTTAAAATAAATAAATAGATAAAAGAAGAATTGGCTGTGCGACTTAATGAAAAAGGGCCCCCAGCTTGCAATTCCTAATTTTTTTAGTATAGTGCAGAAATTAATTACGTAATGTTTCTGCATTAAAGCTCGTTTCATAAATCATGTTGAAATACAGCTTATGGTTATCACTGGCTCAGAGATCACAGAGCACAGTTTTAGATTGGGGAGTAATCTGAGGGACATTGGTGGGATGCCCTCAACCCTTACTTTGAAAATCTTGAAATCAAGGCACTTAAAATGCAATTTCCAGGGCTGTAGTTTTGAGGGGCAATTGCAACATATTTATTATATTAAAGTCATGTAACTCATAACTGAAATGATTCTTGACTAAAAACGTAGGGGGTATCTTCCCATCCCTGCCCCACCCATGTACTGTAAGTCGGGTTCGTTAACAAAACACTTAATAATAATAATGACAATGATAATAATTATTATTATTATATAGATATTGATGAAATACCAGGTTTTCTCTAGTGTCGAAAGCTTGATATCTTTCACCAGTGGAAGGTACCATATCTTTCACACGTGAAGATGTCGCTGTTGAATAGGCTTGCTATTTTAAGAAATACTTTTTGAGCTTTTGTTTTATTTAAGTTTCATCACTCAATCGTGAGATATCAAATGAACACTCGAAGATAAAATTCGTATCTCAGCGCGCCCATGTATAATATTCTCTATTTATTATTATTATTAAAATTATTATTACTTAATGATAATGCATTTTATCATATGACCCGTACGGCCCTGCTCGCGCGCTCTAATAAAACCATTGGAAAAAGTCAAAAGTGATGGGGGCAGGACAGGTTGACGTAAGCGGGCCGAAAAAACCCGTCCGGCCCTGCTCGAATCCGCGCGCTTTCTTTTTTTTTAATTATTTTTATTTTCGTGAGGGTCATATGATAAAATGCTTATTGACTGAGTTAGGTCGGGCCGTACGGGAAAATATTTGGCTCTCGGTCATTTGTACGGCATCACCTCGAGCCAAATATTTTCCCGTACGGCCCTCCCACTCAGTCAATAAGTACATAATATGTAGCAGCGCTATCCATAACAATAAAAATATGCTTATACAGTAGAAACAATAAATAAATAAAATAAATAAATAGGATTTGGCAGTGGCATTTCCACAGATGGGCTCCTCTTCCACTGTAATTCCATTTGGAAATTAGAAGTTGTTTTTTTGTGGAGGGAGGAAAGCCGGAGAACCGGGAAAACCCTCGAAGCCGGTCTCATATTCATAGACTTCAAAACGTCGTTTGACATGGTCAACCACGAAGTCCTACTTCAAAAACTCAACCTGTACCTTCCCAACTCACCATCACTGGCATGGTTTAAGTCTTACCTCGTATGAAGAAATCAACGTTAATGATTGCACAAACTCTCTATTACCAATACATGGATCGCGAATGTGAGTTCGATTCCATCTTTTGATGGAAATAATTCCTCAGGAAGAGAAACCTCAAGGTGACAGGTAATAAACAAGAATTGGTTGCTCGAGTATTTGCGGCAAGTGTCGTAGTTGGAATGATTAAAAAGGTATAACTAGCTAAAACTAGTGTGAGCTGCGTCGGTGTTTCTAATGAAACAGTAATGATGAAAAGGTAAATTATACACCGTGAAAAGATGAAAAAACTTACTGACGTTTCGGACGCTAGTCCTTCGTCGGAGTAAAAGAGTCTTTTACTCCGACGAAGGACTAGCGTCCGAAACGTCAGTAAGTTTTTTCATCTTTTCACGGTGTATAATTTACCTTTTCATCATTACTGTTGGAATGATTAAGTTGATTGGAATTTTCATATCTTCGTTTTCGACGTAAATTTCAACTGAATAATGAAATCAAAATTCGAAAATTCATAGCTTGTTTGACTGTAACAAGGCTCAGTCTAACAATATATGCAGCAAATCAGCAGATAATTTAATATGATTTTTCGCTGGATTACTTTCATCTAATGTTTTGGGTTTACTGTGTTAGTGTTCACATGGTTGGCTACATATCACTTGAATTACTTAAAGGGATAGAAGCAGTCCATGGCTGCTATAACTTTACGAGTCAAACAAGCTCAAGCGTTGACCCCTAGAGTCGATTAATGATTTTAATTTTCGAATTTTGATTTCATTATTCAGTTTAAATTTACAACGTCGAAAACGAAGATATGAAAATTCCAATCAACTTTAAATTCAATATACGACACTTGCCGCAAATTGGCTCGAGCAACCAATTCTTTGAGGTTTCTCTTCCTGATGAATTCTTGCAAGGCTTGGACTCTCCACATAGCAACTTCATCAAAAGATGGCTGATCATTCTCGATGTTTTTGTCATTTTCATCCATTATCAGTAGAAAAAAAATAACTAAAGCACGAGCTACAAAGTCGTAAAGCAATCCTCCATGCAAGATTTATATGTCAACCTGTTGCAATTAGCATAAACTCATGCCCGATTGGACTTTGAACTCTATCCCACGATGCAACGCGAACTCACATTCGCGATCCATGTATACATGGCGTTCCACAGGGCTCAATTATGGACCCGATTTTGTTCCTTGTATTTATTAATGACCTGCAACTTCATGTCCAAGGCTCCACTGCTGATATATACGCGGATGATGTTACGTTGTCGTTTAGTAAAAAGTGAAAAAATCTTACATCTCTCTCTGCAACGCTTAAAGGCGATGTCGACTATATCCTTTTTTGGAGCAGTCAAAATAAAATGATAATCAACGAAACTAAAACCAAATCAATGCTGGTAACAGGAAAACGTCTACCGAAACGCCTCACCAACAATAACAATGACCTCAATATTGCTATCAATAATTGTGATATCGAACAAGTAAACAACCATAAAGTTCTTGGTGTTACACTTGACTCTAAATTGACTTTCGAAGACCATGTTGATAATCTATGTAAGACTCTTTCAAAGAAAATTGGACTTTTTCGACACATCAGTCCCTACTTTAAAAAAACACAGAAGGAAACATATTACAACACGCTCATCAAACCTGCTATCAAGTATTGCTCTACTATTTAGTCATCATGTAACAGCTCTATAAATAGGGTTATGAAACTCCAAAAAAGGGCGGCAAGAATGATCTTGAATGTAGATAAATCTTCCCGTTCTATTGACTTGTTCAACGAGCTAAGATGGCTGCCTTTTTGCCAAGAATCTTACATCAACTGATGCGCCATTGTGTACGATAAGATTAACGGGACCTGTACTCCTTAAATCAGTGTTCTCTTTTAAAATGAACTCTAAAGTCCATAAAAGATCGACACGCTACTGTAAAATATATGCCCGATGTCCAACATACAAGAAAGAAACAGAGGGAGAGCGCACCACGAGTGTCCGCTGCGCGAAAGAGTGGAACAAATTAAATAAAACTATCAAGGAATCTTCGTCAAGAAAAGTCTTCAAAAGAACTCTATTTTAGATCGAGCTTGATAATAAGATTACGAATTTGCGTTTTAATTAAATAATTTTTTAAGTTAATAAATAAGTTTTATTACATTATTGAATAATGAATTTTTTATATATATGCTATGTTTCTTATATATTTACTTATCTATTTAAGATGGAGCTTGATAATCAGATTACGAATTTACGTTTTAATTTAATTAATTAATTAAGTTTAATTACATTATTGAATAATGAATTTTTTATATATATGCTATATTTCTTAAATATTTACTTTTTTTTAAATATTATATTCATTTTTAATCATATCTATTTATTTATAATTTCTTTCTTTCTTTTTGAGGGCCACTAGTTTATCAGTACCTTGCCTATCTGTTATGTGTTTTACCCTCTTGAAATAAAGTTATTATTATTATTATTATTATTATTATTATGATGATGATGATGATGATGAAGCACAGGAGAGAACAACAAACAACTCAACTCACATACAACACCGAATTAATTTTCATTGTGCTAATCAGGTTTATGTCGGGCCAATGTAATTTAATTACTAATTTATTAATTAATTAGGATCCAGCCAAAATGTGCTTGTCGACACATCTTCTACCGTATTTGCTAAGATCCGGAAGGAAGTTAGACGGACTCCTGGAATTTGAATATTTCATATGATTTCGATTTTCCCATAAATTTTATATTTCAAATGATTTTCACTGTATATACATGTCGCTCTGTCATCTAGCAACTTCTTTTCACTTATTGCCTTTAGGATCTTAGCCCACACAGTGACTTCCCATAATGAAGGGGAATTTCCAGAGTCAAGGGAAATTTCCAGAATGAAGTGGATTTTTTGTCACACAACGCTAAAAAATTCCCTTTGTTAATTTTTATCTCATAAAGTATTAACCCTCCTTCATACGAAATAACGCGGTGGTTGTTGAAGTTAACAATATGGGAGATAAAGATAGAAGAATTGACTTTCCATAATAGATATCAACTAAATGAGCTTACGAAAAATGTTTACAGGCTAAATAGGCCGATGGAGAAATGGAGAGATGGCCAAACGTATTTTAATGTTGCGTGACAAATATTTTCAATCAAGTCATAGTAGGGAAATCCCCTGATTAGAAAAACAAGACAGGTCGTCAATTTTTTGGAAAGATCAATCTCGTACCCAGAGCCCTTATTTCTTACTGCGCATGCTCGACGAAATAATTAAGCTCTGGAAAACTCCAAACCGGAAGACCCAGATTCTAGGTTTCTCGCACATGCGCATTATGACAGACTAGGTAAATTCAAAATGGCGGACGATGTTCAACAAGCATGTGAATTTGCGCTTGGAAAATTAGGTTTTGAAGATATTTTTCAGTTAAATTAACTCCAAAAATATCTATTGGATGGACATCAATACAATTTCCATTACAAAACCGGCAAAACTTTGAAAAATCCGGCCCTACAGTCTTTTTTGGTGTGCTTAATTCGAGACGCCATCTTGTTTATTTTCCCTAGTACTGTAATTTTACTTCCGGTATCTTCCTTTGTTCTCGAGAACCAATCACAGCACAGGAAATATTGGAGTTTTCCAGAGCCCAATTATTTCGTCGAGCATGCGCAGTAAGAAATAAGGGCTCTGGGTACGAGATTGTGGAAAGATATAAACAGGTTGCGTCAAGCCTGAACTGTTATTCCAACTTTTAAAGCGAGCGAAGAACTACCCAAGATCTACGAGTATATAGAGAAAAGAAATATATATTTTTTTAATCTGTGATACTCAAATACTAAAAATGAACTCCATTCAAGAAACTGTACATCGCGTCACCATGTCTTACCTGGCCGGAAGAATTCTTACAATTCTTTTCATAACAAACTTCTCCTTCAAAGTTTTCTACATAGAAGTGATCTTAGATTCCGTTCCAGTCTTGTTAGTAATGCTTATTGGTCCCAGGCTTTCGTCATATAAGTATCGTGGAGTGTCTATTCACCAAGTAGTAGCTTTGGTTTATTCGATTTCAAGGCCCAATGACGACGAAATGCTCTTAACCTTGGTTTTCATCATAAACTGTTACGTCGTAGTATATGGCGATCTGAGTGAAGACACTTTCGATAACTTGGCATTCGCCTCCGTAACAATACTATTCTTAGACTTGACGAATCCAGGCATGTTAGGTAATTTTTTACCCACGGTAATAAGATATTTTTTTGGACGTGTTACGTTTGTCTTTATGACGTGTGCAGGTCTTCGCTTCTGCTCCTTCGACAACATCATGCGAAGCCTGGCGATATTGCTCTCCGTGGTTTCCTCTGTTGTGTCTTTTGTGACACTTCCATCCCATGGCCATCAAAGCGTTTTCCGTGAATGCATGATGTTTTCAAGCTTTCTCGCCACATTTTTGAAAGTGCTGATAACTTCACCTTCGCTGACGCTGGCTGCATCAGTATTTGGACCATTGAACATTATGTTGTTTCTTACCTACATATTACCCGACAACAAGTACCAGTACAACAAGTACGGGTACATTACGTACGAGCATAACCATTACTATTTAGAGTAGGAGTTTTTAACTTTGAAAGATTGATTCTATCATTTTATGCCATGGTCGCGTACACAGATTACACATGGTCGCGTACACAGAGGAACGAATAAGCTCTAAAAATGCCCGTCGGCCACGTTTTTCTGAGCTCCGTATTATTGTACATTTTTTTGATTAATGGCTCGAGCAATTTCAAAGGAAATCATTCCTATCAAAGTTCTAATGGTTTTTCTTATACCGGCCTCGACTGTGTTCTTGTAAAGTCAGTTGAAGGTTTTGCTTTTCCTCTTGACATTCCGTGGGAAGATGCTAGCCATCTTGGAACTCCGTCGATTTCAACGTTTACCCTTCGTATATGGCAAAGAAAGTTCCTTGCACGAAAAACTAAATACTATTCAAATTCCGTAGCTGTCCATGGTATTCTTCTGTTGATTGCTGGCGATGTCGAGAGAAATCCTGGTGATGATAACCGGGCGAAATGTCCCGAATGTACAAGAACTATTGCCATCAACCATCGAGCGATATGTTGTTCTTCTTGTAGTGGTAATTTCAACATCAAATGTGGTAGAATAACAGTTAAACAGTACAAAATCTTTAAGGAATCAAGAACATCTGCACAATGGAAATGTACAGCCTGTTATTTATAAGTTTTACCGTTTTCATTGCTATCTAAAGATGAGCTCCTTGCTGAATTCTCGATGGATAATTCTCTATTGATTGATGGTTCTACAAATAGCGATTTGGAATGATTGACACAATCCCCTATCGAGTGGTTTACCGCGAATATCAATGGCTATTCTACAACAACAACAAGTTTTATTTGCACCTTTAATTTTACAAGAATAAAGATGTATAACAGATTAAAAATTATGATTTTTTGAGCACAGCTACTTTTGATAGCTAGAAAAAGCTAATTAATAAAGCAGCTATGGTCAGGTCATTGTTATATTTAAAAGAAGTCTGTAGGAAAAAGGTTTCTACTAGCACATACAATATAGCACATAAAACACATATATACGATCATAAGTGAAACAAACTTAATAACTAGAGTAAAGGGGGGGGGGGGGGGGATATAGAAAAAAACAGGAACAAGTATGAGCTTAAGAAGAGATACATCAATATATTGTATATTATTAAAATAGTATGAGACTTAATAGACGTTCATAAGTGAATTGATTAAGTTACGTTTGAAAACTCTACGGGACTTAGTCTTAATTTATTTGAGGTGTCATTACCAATTGAGACATATTGTTGCCTATCAGTCAAGTAAGAAGTAAACCAATCACTTGCTATCCCTCTTATGCCATAATAATTTAGCTTTTTTATAAGAATGGTATGATCAACTATGGTATCAAAAGCTTTTGAGAAATCAAGAAAGATTCCACAAGAGTATAGGCCAGATTTTATCTGTTATCAAGAGTATAGCATGTGAGGTTGAGTGCTTATTTCTAAATCCAAACTGTTTATCATATAGAATACTTTATTTATCAACAAAAGAGTACAATCTTTTATGCATCAGTTTTTCTAATATTTTGCTAAAGATGGAAAGGAGGGAAATGGGTCTGTAATTCGTCATGTCAGTAAGTGAATCTTTTTTATGAATTGGGATTGCTTTATCAATTTTTAATTGATCTGGCACACAGCCATAAGAAAAGGAGGCATTATAAATTATCTCAAGAGGAATTGCAAATTGAGACTTCACAAGTTTTAGAATTTTAGTGGGAATACTATATGGTCCACAAGCCTTTGAAGACTTTAATTTTGAGATTATATCATCTATTTCAGAAGTAGTCACCGGTGAGAGATAAAAGGAGTTCTGTATGGGATGCTTTAAATAGTCCTCTGGAATAGAGTTGGAATGTAGAATTTTATTGGCTAGTTTACTACCTACAGAAGAAAAGTACTGATTAAAGGCTGTGGTACGGTGGCCCACAACTATCACGGCGAAAGCAAAAAGGTCACGGGTAAAAGGAATTCACCGCTGACCGTATTAAGTGCATGTACTTATCCCCATGATGTACTTCGAAAAAACGCGGCCCAGCCTCTGCGCGCCTTGTTTTGGCCGCTTTCCTTTTCGCCGTGAAAGCTTTCCTTTTTTCGCCGTGAAAGCTTTCCTTTTCGCCGTGAAGAATTCTATTTAGCCGCGGTGAATTCTATTAAGCCGCGGTGAATTCTATTTAGCCGCGGTGAATTCTATTTAGCCGCGGTGAATTCTATTTAGCCGCGGTGAATTCTATTTAGCCGCGGTGAATTCTATTTAGCCGCGGTGAATTCTATTTAGCCGCGGTGAATTCTATTAAGCCGCGGTGAATTCTATTTAGCCGCGGTGAATTCTATTTAGCCGCGGTGAATTCTTTTTAGCCGCGGTGAATTCTATTAAGCCGCGGTGAATTCTATTTAGCCGCGGTGAATTCTATTTAGCCGCGGTGAATTCTTTTTAGCCGCGGTGAATTCTTTTTAGCCGCGGTGAATTCTATTTAGCCGCGGTGAATTCCTTTTGGCCGTGACCTTTTTGCTTTCGCCGTGATAGGTGGGCCACCGTACTGTGGCTATTGATAATGGTTCATTTAACATTTCTTGATTATGAAATATTCGGGTTGGCAAAGAAATATTGCTTTTTGATTTTAGTGTGATGATTTCTTTAATCCCAGTCCAGGTTTTCTTAATGTCATGTCTTGTTTTAATAAAGTAGTCATTATAGTGCTTCCTTTTACTTTTCTTGATAAGTTGTACAATCTTATTCCTATAACATTTATATTTAGTTTGATAGTACTTGTTACCAGATTTTAGATACTTCTTATATAATTTGTCTCTAATTGTGATTGATATAGCAATTCCTGGAGTAATCCAGGGCTTAGAAATGAGTTTAGCTTTACGTTTGTTTATTTTACGTAGTGGAGCATGCCTATCCAAAATCTCATTAATACGAGTGAAAAAAGAAAGGAACACTGAGTTAACATCTGGTGTAGTAGATTTATCTTCCTGTGAAAGTATTTCAAACCAGTTGATGCTACTCAATTCACAAAGTAGAGCCTCCTCATTCAGATTGGAGTAGTCTCTTCTAAAGGTAGCAGTAACATTAGGGTCAAAGGATAATCTATTAATAATTACAAAGTTTGGAAGGTGGTCTGTTATGTCGCAAAGGATATTGTCACTAATGATATAATGCTCATAAGAGTTAAAAAATATATTATCAATGAGGGTTGCAGAATGGTCTGTAATTCTAGTGGGTTTTAGTATTTGTGGATTGTCTATTACGAGAACAATTTAAAAATTGGTCATCTGAATCGATAAATAGCATCTTTGGGAAATCAGACGAAGTTGTAAACCTACTCAATCGCTGTACATTTGATATTTTCTTCGTAAGCGAAAGTAAAAGCGATGGTTCTGTTCCTAGCTCACTATTTTCTGATCCGCTTTACCGTATCATCCGTCAGGACAGGAAAAAAGGCGCTGGTGGTTTACTTGTTTATATACGATCAGCTATTATAGCACGTCGCCAAGTAAAGCTTGAACCCGAAGGAATAGAATCTATATGCTTAGATGTTAAAGGCTGTGGAAATAACTGGTTTTTGATATGCGCCTGCTACCGCTCTCCCGGTAAATGCAAAGTCGCAGATTTCATCCCGGCTTGCGCCTCAGCTGCCCAGCGAATGTACGCCAAAAGTAAGGAAATAATATTCATTGGGGATTTTAATATGAACATGCTTATGGGTGCTGATAATCCAGATGGTCCAAACCAAGATCTAACTAACTCTGTGATCAGTTTTGTTTAACAAATGTTATTCATGATGGTACTAGAGTGACTAATTATTCAAGAACCTTACTCGATGTCATCTTAGTGTCACATCCTGAAAGGCATGTAACCAGTGGAACTTTACAATTGGGAATTAGTGACCACGATTTAGTGTTCATTGTGAGAAAACAAAGGCTTCCTAAACCTAAAGCGAGAACAATTGAATTTAGATCATTAAAGAACTTTGATCAGGGAGCCTTCCTTTCTGATCTCAAAAATGTCCCCTGGGACAGCTCTTACGTCTATGATAGCACCGATGATATTTGGTCACATTGGTCAAGTCTGTATAAACAAGTCCTCGACACTCATGCACCAGTACATCGAATAAGATTACGCGACAACCAATTGCCGTGGATTAACCCTAACATCCAGAAACAAATATATAGTTACAGCATTAAAAAGAAATGCGGTGAAAGATTTTTGTCTAGATGCAGCCTCCTTATCATCATCTGGGCATTCTGTTGGTCATTTTTGGAAAAAAATGAAACCTTTACTACCTAACGGCAAAGGTACAACAGAAAGTAATATACATCTTATCGATGATGGGAAGATCGTGGCTGAACCAAGTTCAATCTTCAACGACTTCTTTACAGAAGTTAAGATTAGTGACGGGGCTTTGTCAAAATCGGAGGATGATTTCCTGGATCATCCAAGTATAATAGCAATTAGAGGGAAATCTTATCAACTTGATTTTCATTTCAACAAATCGATAGTGGAACTATTGAAGATCTACTGCTGAAATTAAATAGAAAGAAAGCCTGTGGTCCCGATGAATTATCTCCCAAGCTACTAAAAAAATATCTAGTCCAGCTATTGCAGCCCCTCTAGCGAAACTTTTTAATCACTGTTTTGAGTCAAGCACATGGCCAAGTGAGTGGAAAATGAGTAATATTACCCCTGTTTACAAGAAAGATGAGGCGACAGATAAGAACAATTACCGCCCTGTCAGCGTCCTCTCTGCCATCCCTAAGCTTTTCGAGAAAGTAAAGTTTGATCAGCTGTATGAATCTTTCTCTCCAACGTTTTCCAACAACATTTCTGGTTTTCTTCATGGTCATTCTTGTACCACAGCGTTAATCAAATTAACGGACGACTGGCGAATGGCACTCGACAAGAAAGAGGAAGTTGGGGTGATAGCAATTGACTTATCTAAAGCGTTTGACTGTATATGTCACAATTTAATCTTGGCTAAGTTAAAAGCTTATGGTGTTCAAGAGTCAGCCCTGCAGTTGATGAGATCATTTTTGCAAGACCGCAAACAAAGGGTCAAATGTAATGGGGTTTACTCAGATTGGTTGCCTCTCCGCTGCGGAGTCCCTCAGGGAAGTCTACTAAGTCCTCTTCTGTTTAATATCTTCATAAATGATATCAACGACATCGATATCAAGTCATCCCTACGCCTTTACGCGGATGATACTACACAATACAGATCTGATGTATGTCCAGCTGTTCTAGAGTACTCCCTCAACCAGGACATTAACAAGTTGTCCGATTGGCTCAATCGTAATTTTCTAAACATAAACAGTGACAAAACGCAAACAATGGTTCTTGGACAGTCTAGTTATAATTATGCGTTAAAGTTATCTAATGATATGATAGAAAGTAAGGACAGTCTAAGAATCCTAGGTGTAACATTAGATAATCGTTTGTCATTTAAATCACATGTAGATGAAATATTGAAAAAGGCGTATGCTAAGACCGCAGCCCTGCGTCGCCTTAAGCGTCTAGCGCCCGCTGACGTTTTGCTGAAATTGTATAATGCATATGTACTACCTCACCTTGAATATTGTAGTCCAATATTATTAGGCATTGGTAGAACTCTTAGCAAGAAACTAGAATATGCTAATTATTATGGTCTTAGAACCTTACTGAATCTGGGCAATAACGTAGATTATGAGACAGTACTCAAACTTGCCTCGATGGGCACATTAGAACATAGGCGACTAGAGCAAGCATTGGTTACATTTTTTAAATGCGTAAAGCAAAATGGGCCCGCATATATTTCTAATTTTTTCAAGCCGCACGAAATTCCATATAATCTTAGGGGTAGCAGTCATAATGTTGTACAGCACTCTTATAATAGTCAATATTTACATAACTCCTTTTCTCACATTACCTCTCGTATTTGGAAACAGCTACCCTTAGCAACTAAGTCGGCTAAATCAGTTTCTATTTTTCGAAAGCATATCAATAAATCTAACTTAGTTGGATGCCAATGCAACAAATGTCTTTAGATATTATTTTCTCCCTTTTATATTTAGATTATCTAGATTTTATGAACTTTCTAGGATTAGGGTTTTAAAATAGTTTTTCCATTAATATAAATATATCCATTTATATAGATGATCATAAATTTAAATTAGTTCTTATTGTTTAATGTGTCTAGATTTTTAATTCTTATCGTATACATTTTTTTTTTGTTTCGTTCTTGTCAAGCACTTTTAACATGAGCCTCGGGCTCGGGAGATTGGGTGACCACTCCCTGTGTTATTTGATATTAAATAAATTATTCTATTCTATTCTATTCTATTCTATTGAAACTTTAAATTGTAAACTAGTCATTTTAGATTGAAAGTGAATTCAGACCACATGACATTCCCTAGAGTATTACTTCTTTGTTTATCGGTTGCACATATGGATACAACTCGAACAAAGAATCTTGTTCTCAAGGGAATGACACGTGGTCTGAAATGGGAAAACATTAGCCCAAGCCGAAGAGGTCTATTGCAAATGCTTTTGGGGAAAAACAGAAATTAGAATATAAATGTTTGACTCTTATACTTATAAGCAAGCAGTTGAAGAGTGTGAAGTTAAAAGTACATCTGTAGGGGAAGGAAAAGAGCAAATCTCAGGCATGATTAGTAAATACTAACGAGCTAGTAAAATGACAGTACTATGATATTGCATGTATTGTTTGGGCGGAAATGCACGTTTCGTATGTATCAGTAAAAAACACGAAACACTGTTAGAAAAAGAAATATTTGAAGGCAAAGTGAAAATAAGTAGCTATGCTTTAAAGCCAGCTATAAAACGTCCGTGCGAATGTATATGTTTATAAAGCCTCTTCTCAGACTCAATAGTAAACCATCTCAACACCAGGTAACCCCGTCTACCCTGCCACCAGGGTCTTGCTACCCGGTAAACTGTGGTAAGCGGGTCATAAAATAACTTTTTACTGGGATACCTGTGGTTCACAGTCGTAAAATGCCTTATTTTTTGTATTTTTCTCCTCGACAAAATAGCAAAGTTGCGCAATAGCTACCCAGGGGTCTTCAGGAACTTACCCAAGAGACCTTTGCGGGCATCTGCTATTGGATTCCCGTCTATAGTCCATTCAATTATCATGTAACAGGTGTCAATCAATGTCACTATGCTGTCAAGTGATTATAAGAGGGCGGAGCTAGTAGATTACGTGGCACAGCAGTATTTTCTATAATGAAAGATCGGGGCTAGGGGATGATCATAGCCAAGTCTTGTGTTAAAGAAATACTAGACGCACTTAATTTCCTAGTTATTCAATTGGGAAGTAGGACTAATGAATCAGTTATAGACAGTTTGTTAAGATATTACATTCGTAATGTGCTTCTTTCAAAGAGAAATAGCATTTCACAATTTTTGATTTTTTGGGGGTGAAACCTCCATGTTTTGTTCTTCATGGTAGATTTCTAAGGACAGCTATTCACTTAACCGGAAGTCCACAAGATATAACGCATGCGCTGTAAACTTTACCTGAAATCTTGATACGTTTGGTGGATCATGCGACACGGCAAAAATAACCGCTGATTGGCTAAGTTAAATCTTAACTGAGAGTGCACAATATGGTTTACCGCTGATTTTATCGCAGGCACTCTGACAAAATGGCGGGCGAGGAAAGGATTCCTGTCAAACATTTTTCCTTCCGAAAACCGCAGTTTTTATCTCAAACACCTTGATCATGTTCCATAGTTTATTAAGAAAACGATACAGACGAGTAACACGATGCCCGGTAAATGGTAAATTGTCAAGTTTCTAGTCTGATTCGGACAAAAACAAGTCATCGAGTACGCTTACTTGGATAAAAAGACAGAGAAGGAATATAATTATTGCTTTTTTGTTCTAAGTCTATTTCAAGATTCTGAACTTGAAAAGCTCACCGATTGTCAAGATAATCATATTAACTATGAGATAATCAAGTAAATATAGTCATGGATGCTGTAAATTTTAAAAAATCGCAATAAAAGTTGTAGATGAACATGCTTTACTCCAATCATGATGTAAAATACTTTACTTATAAATTCTGGTACTCGCAAATTTTCGACAAATTATAAATAACGTGAGGTAAAATCATAGATATGCCTGGGGATTTCCCAAACGAAAAACACCACGAAAAGCAAAAAACAAGCAACAACAACAATAACAATGAATTATTCAACCAGTTTCATAAGTTTCAAGACGATTTTGAATACAGACTGAAGTTCCTTTTTTTTTAAAGGCTAGTTTAATCACCTCCTGGTTTACAATTAAATATTTTCATCACTAGCTATTAAAAGGAATTAAATGCAAATTAGAGTCTATATCAGGATCTCTCCAGTCATATTGCTTTCATTTCAGTTCAATATTCATATATTATAAATGAAAAAAAAACAACCATAATATACTGTCTAGTGTGGATGTAAGCTCCTTTGATTAAAAAGGGAAATATTTTGTTTAGTGCTATAGCTGTAAAGTGGGAGTAAGGTTGTTTAGTAAACTGTGAGCTGTTGTATAGTTTTGTTCAGGTCTTGTTTTATTTAAAAATCTTTATACAGGTGAATACCAAAACCCGGCAAAACAATGTCAAAAATGACTTTTTTCTCAATTTCTAGCTTTTCAAGGTTTTTTCAGTTGTATCCCAAACCTGTTATTTACATAGTAATGTATTTCTCTATATCAGCACTTTGCAGAGGGCCATTGAAAAAAGAGATTTCACAATTTCACATTTCACAATACTTAATTAGTTATGATTGCATAAAGTATTAGTTTAAAAGAAGCTAAAAACGTAAGGAGACTTTCCTTTAAAAAAAGGTTTACTTTCAAAACAAAACAAACAAACAAAAATAAATAAAAATAAACATTTAAGCTTTAAAGTGCTTATAAGCCTTTGCACAATATTTTCAGGATTGATTCTTTAGATAGTGAATAGTTGATTGTGAAAATATTTCGTCATTGGAATGTCGGGTCTTTGAGATACGAAGGTTTATATTTCTAATATGTTAATGACTATGACGTAACATAAGGGATTTGAGTTATTTTGTGACAACTTTTAATGTTGAACGCTGGACATTTTGTGAAAACGAATTTGTAAGAACCTTTACGTGAGTCACGAGTAAAAGGGTGATGCTTTTAAAATACTGTATTCCAGAACGAGTGCAGTGTTGTATATTAAATGATCCCTTATGTTACGTCATTGTCGTTAACATATTGGGAATAAAAACCTTCGTATCTCAAAGACCAGACATTCAAATGACGAAATATTTTCACAATCAACTATCCACTATCTAAAGAATCAATTCTGAAAATATTGTGCAAAGGCTTATAAGCACTTTAACTAGTCCTAGGACTAAAGCTGAAATGCTCCTATTAGGTAATAAGGGTATGAGCATGAGTCCTCTTTGTTGTAACTGAAATATTTTTGAAATATTTTAAAATTACTAAAAAAAGGAATTTAGAGGTTTAACCCATTGTATGTGTATAAATCATTGATAAACATTAATTTTATGCTTGTTCTGATTCCATAGCAGGGCAGTTCTTTATGAGAGAGACAAAAACTACACATTTTTAAACTTCTTCTGCAGGATTTAATTTCAGTGTAACTTCTACCTTAGTAATCGAAAATTCAAATTTTAGTAAAAGCCGACACTCAAATTACTGTGGGTGGTGCCCATGGGATGAAAAAATCGATGTTTCAATAACCTATTCAAAATACAATATATCAGTTCTAAGTTTGTACCCTGAAAAAAATATGGAGCTCTTATTGTTACTAATATTGTTGGTTTTTATTATCATAACTAAATCACTTGCTTTTAAAAATTTACACTTTCATGGCGAAAAAATATTAACATAGATTTCTTCACGGACGTTAAAAGGGAATATGCCCCAAAGCATGATTTTTTTAAATTACATTCTAGTATCTGCGTACATTGTAGCATTATTTCGGATTTTCTTTTAATTAGTCCCTATCAACATAACAACACCGCAAGATTTGAAAAAATCTGCTTTTTACATTATAAATTTGCGTTACGGACGTTACACTTTTAACGTTAGGACGTTACACCAACTTTGTCCTTGACGTTACAAAGTATTATTTCTTGACTTTATCATTGCTTTTATTCTAGTTTTGTGAAATTATATCCAGTAACCACCTTTGTGGCTTGATCAATATTCACAAATTCAAACATTTTATATTAAAAAAGGCTAAACTAATTTGTTTTCCACTTGTTTTGTATTCATGTTATGAAAATAGGTAAACTCGAAAAAAAAAAATTATTTGAATAGGTTATTTTGAAGCACCCAGAGATTTTTTTATTTACCATCTGAAGTGAAATCTAGCTGTGTTGACTAATAATTTTGTATATCAAAAATTAAACACTTGACATCTCGACAAAAAGCAAAATGTCAGTTTCGATATTTAGTAGAAGAAACAATAACAGACATTTTTGCAAAGCTAGAAGTTTAAGTTTGTTGTTCTATAATTGTCTTAAATAAGGAAATTATGGCGGAAAATATTCGGAGGCAATGAGATTACAACTTATTACTATTGGAAAACATCTTTATTGAAATAATTCCATTTGTATCATAAACCTGATCTAAAGTATAGCAAATCTTGTCACATTTGAAAGGTTAGAATAACAATGATGGACTATTGATCGTACGAAGAATTTTCCCTCGAATGCCCAGGTATCTCGTTGAAGGCTTCGTGTACAAGAAAGGAAAAAATGCAAATTGTTTCGGTGCTCATCCTTGGATTCAAATGCTCATTTGATATGTTGTAGAATGACAAATAATGAACAAAATATCACAGTCTTGAGGTTAAGTATGTTGTTCTGACCTTAAGTCAGCTCAAAATACAAAGGTGGTTTGTAACGATTTTTGTCATGACTATCAATGTTGTTGCTCCAAAACAGCATCGTATACCATGATGATCAATGAGTTAATATTCTTTGAAAGACCATGGAAATGTTCAATAGGGTCTACAGATTTATCTGCTTGCTCTCGATCCCCAATCAAAGTCAAACTGAAACGCTGGGAGTCATTGGAAATATAAGCATTTTGAAGCACGGGAAGCACTCACGCGTCCGCCATCTTGTTTTCAGGAATTTTGAAGCATGCGCAGCGGTGCACAGGAGAAAAGCAATTACTGAGGACGAGATTGGGAAAACCGGCTTCCTATTTTTTGGGGTAAGCAAATACTGTAAAAGCCCGCATAAAAGAACCAGGATTAAGAACCAGGCTGAGATCTAGCCAACAAAGTCTGACAAATGAGACAGGTTCTTATGTGAAAACTTTAACAAACATGCAACAAAGCAGCCAAGTACCGAAGTGTTCTTTTTTTAAACCTTTATTGCAGTAGAGAGGTTAAGGGACAAACAGCTTTCAAATAGTCTCCAGAATCGTAAATTATATATTTGAAATGATTTTAACTGCATATATTTGTCGCTCTGTCATCTAGCAACTTCTTTTCACTTTGCCTTTACGATCTTTAGCCCACACAGTGACTGATCTTCCAGGTAGCCCGGTCCACCCTGCCACCAGGGTCTTGTTGAAAAATTTAAATTCCCAGAATGAAGGTGAATTCCCAGAATAAAGGTGAATTCCCAGAATGAAGGTGAATTCCCAGAATGAAGGTGAATTCCCAGAATGAAGGTGAATTCCCAGAATCAAGGTGAATTCCCAGAATCAAGGGGAGTTTTTAAGTAACACAACGCTCAAAAATTCCCTTTGTTAATGTTTATGTCATAAAAGTATTAACCCTCCTTGATACGAAATGACGGGAGTGAAAAAAGACCGTAGACTGATTTTTTTTACGAAAACCGTATCCATTACTGAATTAAATTTCATATAAGAATCACAAAGCGTGAGAATTTGATATTCGATACGAGAATCATTTTTACAAATTATCCAAAAGTGTTCGAGTGTTTAGTCAATAGATTAGCAGCAAATTTTGAATTTGAATATTCTTCTGTGGCTCCGGTTAGCAAATTAAATGATGAACAAGAGCTAGTTATATATTTTCTTCGCAAATTAGTGATTTGTGTCACCAAAGATATAGAAAAATAGTAATGTACGACTTCAAATACGACAGTAAAGCAAATTAGAAACCGTATAAAACACAGTCTTTATGATTACAGTTTGTTTCTTCTAGACAAGGATAGAAACATGCTGACACTGTTTTATCACCATGTTGCTATGCGACAGCACGTTTACTTTCGACAAACCGTGTAAACCCATGGATATTTGTCCCATTTGTAGCAATTCTATAGTTAAGATTTCCACTTTTGATTAGCTAATTTGTAGTAGTTTCGCTGTAAAATGTGTTGCGTTGATCCTGCGTGGATCATAAATAGCTTATATGATAATTTCGTTTTTTTCTCAGAGCACGGAACTGTCCGGCTGTGTACATAAATAAGGGAAATTCCCTTTGGACTTTGAATAAACGAGTGACTCAGAAAAATATAATTTGGTTGCTGAAGTAACACTGTGGGCGGTTAAGATAAAAGAATGGATAATAGACATGATAGATACAGACTAAAAAGGCTTACGAAAAATGTTTACAGGCTAAATAGGCCGGAATATATGGAGAGATGGCCAAACGTATTTAAATGTTGCGTGACAAAAATTCTCAACCACTGCAGGGGATTCCCCTGATGTGAAGAGCAAGACATGACGTCAAATTCTTGGAAAGATACAGTCATTTGACTAAACGTTGTCGTTGATCGGATCATCCCTACGCGCCTAGACCGAAAAGGACAACGGGTAATTTACCCAGAACTTGCGTCATCCAAACTGCTCGCCAGTTTAAATCTTCGCCGTTTGCTTGGGGAATGGTTTTAGCAAATTAAATGGGATCGAAAAAAGCGAGCTCAAGACGTGTTAGAAAACATATACGGCAGCTAGTAACTGTGAATTAATTTTCCCCATGATCCTGTTCGGTCTAGGCGCGTAGGGATGAAGCCGATCAAACGACAACGTTTATTCAAAGGACTGTATAAACAAGTTGCTTCAAGCCTGAAATATTGTAGTTCCAGCTTTTGTAGCGTGCGAAATAGACTTGAAGTACCCCAGAACTACAAGTATATAGAGAAAAGAAAGATTTTTTTAAATCTGTGATACTCAAATACTAAAAATGAACTCCATTCAAGAAACTGTACATCGTGTCATTGTGTCTTACCTGGCCGGACGATTTCTTACTATACTTTGTAAGACAAGATTCTGCTTCAGGGATTACTACAAAGAAGTGATCTTAAATTTCGTTCCATTCTTCTTAGCAATGGTTATTTCTTACAGGCTTTCGTCATATAAGTATTGGGGAGTGTCTATCCATGAAATCGTAGCTTTGGTTTATTCGATTTCAAGGCACAGTGACGTGGACGAAATGCTCTTAACCTTGGTTTTCATCATAAATTGTTACGTCGCAGTTTATGGCGATCTGAGTGAAGACACTTTCGATAACTTGGCACTCGCCTCCGCAACGACAGTGTTTTTAGACTTTACGAAACCACGCATGTTAGAGAAATATAGTCTCGATGTAATGAGATATGCGTTTGGAATCGTTACGTATGTCTTTATGACGTGTGCAGGTCTTCGCTTCTGCTCCTTCGACAACATCATGCGAAGCCTGGCGATATTGCTCTCCGTTGTTTCCTCTGTTATGACTGCTATTTTATTACGTCTAGATAACAGCAAGATAATTGAGGCAATTCTGCCAGCTTCCAAGATTCCATATACTTACCGACACAAAGTTGTCCATGAATTCTTTACGTTATCAAGCTTTCTCATCACATTTTTGAAAGTGCTGGTAACTTCACCTTCGCTGACGCTGGCTGCATCAGTATTTGGACCTTTGAACATTATGTTGTTTCTTACCTCTATGTTGTCAGAGAGGTGACGGTGAATCGATCCGTTCTTGGATCCTGTAAAAACAGAGTCTATCCTAATTTCGAGCTTACAGTCCGAGAGAATAGGCAATGGTCAAAGAAACAAAGCTATAATCTAAGTAGACATTTTAGTCGAGAAGAACAATTGTTATACTGTATTAGTTCGAATTCACTATTCACACCGATTTAAATCAAGAACAAAATATGTCTTTGAGCACAAACAATTGCAAGATTAATTTGATTTGTACTGGAAATTGATAATATTGACGGAGTTTAAGAGGTTAAACTCCACAGGTACAAAGAGTTCGCGTTTGAGCAGATACTTTGCCTTATACAGTATTTATGGTATGTACGTTTAGTTCAGTATAATAGTTAAATTGTTCAACAGCAATTAAATTGCAAATAGTTTGGGGATACGTAAGAAAAAAATAAAAATTAAAATATAAAAGTTTGAGCCTTGCATTCATAAGCAAGCAGTTGAAGGGATTGAAGTCAAAAAGTACATCTGTAAGGGAAGTTATCAAACTCATGAGGAAAACACAACAGAAATCACGACCGTGAAGAGTTCTGTAAATCAGATACAAAACTGTGTCATTTGCATAAACTTTATGTTCGTGGATTTTCTTGGCCAAATTCACTTTAATTTTGAAAATTTTAGTGAAACACAAAGGAACTAACCTAGACGTTTGTACGAGTACAAACAGTACGAGTGTCCGTGTTGTATCTTATATACAATCTAACGGCGACGCCTCGTGGTTGTATATCTGATACAACACGGCCACTCATACTGTATATATTACAAAAAGAGTAGATACCACGCATGATTAGTAAAAGCTAACGAGCTAGTAAAATGACTGTACTATAATATTGTATGTATTGTTTGGGTGGAAATGCCCGTTTTGTTTGTATACGATAAAAAACACCAAAATACTGTTAGAAAAAAAATCTAATGTAATTTCTTTGAATGGATTAAAAAATAAAGGCAAACTGAAAATAAGTTGCTAGATGATTTGAAAGCCAGCTATAAAATTCCCGTGCGAATGTACATGTTTTTAAAGACCTAGCCTCGACAACCCTATCTTGAATATTGGAGTTTGGAGTTCCAGATTGAGTCATTCGATGACTTTCATCAGTATGACATAAAGGCCGACTTCGATATTGTCGTTCGAAATTTTGCAATTTATTTCCACTTCTCCATTAGATTCTTAGAGACTCAGATCACAGTAAACCGTCCCAGCACCAGGTATATAACAATGGAAAAATATATAGATTTGATAATTTGGAAATATGTTGGAAATATGTGGGAGGTTAATGGAAATATATTGGCAATGTTATGTAATCCACGCACATTATATGAAAAATAAAGTTCAATTGGCTTACTAGTTTTGCGAAGCGATTGATAATAAAATTTTCCAATATTCATTCTGAATTAGTTTGGTTCCACCTTAAAGGTGCGGCAATACGAGGGGGGGGGGGGACATACAACTTTATATCGAGCAACTTTTTTTAGCTAAATTCAATATATAACCACATAGAGCGAAAGAAGTGCTATTTCTTAATGCAATGATTAGGTAAATATTCGAGGCTTTATTTCGAATTCATTTTTTTACAGCCAAAGGACAAAAAGCGTGCCAATCTAGAATGCATTCTATTGAGTTCATTATTTGATTTTTGACATCATTCTTCGCTTTCTAATATTCCGTAATTATTTTCAAAAAACAAATGAAATCTCGACGTGAGAGATATTTGAGAACAAATATAAACCACTCAATGAAACTCAAAGATGAGAGTATATGGACCGCGTGGCACTAATGAAATAGTCAAAGATAAAGAAGTAAGTTATAGTGCTTGGGGACGAGGTTATTCCGGGTTATTTCAATGAAACTCATGCAAGTACCAACATTTGCGTTCTGTTTTTTTGCTGTGTTCATAATCTTCATATAAATTAACATGGAATTTTGTCTTTTTCAGCACTTTTTTCATTGGTTTAATAAATCAAATAAACTTTCGAGCGAGTAAAAAGGTCTAAGCAAACAGGTACAGCAAACAATTTGAATAGTTGCGTTAGCATAACCCTTTTTATTTTGGGAAACTGGCTATTTTTACGTCGTAATCCTAATAACGTCATAAGCTCGCCTTCCTAACATTGATCAGCAACTGTATGACGATTAATTCACCATTTTAAGTCTTTTTAATCATTTAAGATTTTGAAAAATAGAGGAATTATCGACAAGCAATAGAATTGTGGTATTGCGTTATTGTGAGAAGTTATTGTGAGAGACATTATTTATTTTTGTAAATCTGCGTAATCGCTGGCCCGTAAAAATGAGACACTCAACCCAAACGTTATTTCGAATCTTATATTGAAGAATCTTCAACAAAATTTATTGTCTTTAAAGTGCTACTACGACGAAAATCGCTCGAACTTGGATTTAGCTGAAACTTCCTAAGAATACTCTGTAAAGGTCCAATAATCACTGTATGAAGTGTTTTCTCGATATTCAGGACGAAAGTATGATATTTTCACGATTATTTTTGGAGTCTGTGACGTCATACACTCAATATCGAACATCGCTCCATACATTTCTTTGTAGTTTATGATCAAAATATCAGTAGTAAAGGGAGAAAGAAATATCCAAACACCCCAAAATATAAATTATAGTCACAAGTAATGTGAAATAAGCACATTAGCTACCCTTTGGGCTTCATAGGAATAAAATAAATTAAGGATTTATATACAAAGAAATATATGTAGCAATGTTTGATGTTGAGTGTATGACGTCACAGACTCCAAAAAATAATCGTAAAAATATCATACTTTCGTCCTGAATATCGAGAAAACACTTCATACAGTGATTATTGGACCTTTAAAGAGTATTTTTTAGGAAGTTTCAGCTGAATCCAAGTTTGAGCGATTTTCGTCGTAGTAGCACTTTAAGATCATCAGCTCAAACAGATTAACGTTTTTTCGTGTCAGTTACAAACTTGTACAAATGCTGAAATGTGAATTAAAAATTATGGAACAGTATACCAATGACTTTACGGACTGCCACATCTTTGCATGAATTTAAAATTAATTAATTACTTATTTAGGCAAGCCTATTTTATGTAGTTTTCAAGAAAATTTGTTCATACTTATATTTTTATTATTTTTTGATCAGGCATATATTTTTATAGTTATTTTATTATTGTCATTTTTTTCTACCAGTCTTGTTATATTTTTAACTTATTATATTTTCTTGTTATTGTAAAGCGCCTAGAACGACTATTGAGATAGTATATATAAATAAAGTTTATTATTATTATTATTATTATTAATTATTATTATTGTTGTTATTATTATTATTATTATTATTGTTGTTGTTGTTGTTGTTATTATTATTATTATTAATTATTATTATTGTTATTATTATTATTGTTATTATTATTATTGTTATTATTATTATTATTATTATTATTATTATTACTATTATTATTATTATTATTATTATTATTATTATTATTATATACCGAGATATTATTATTATTAACCTCGTCCGTTCGGTCATTACAGGGAAATCTCAGACCTTGGTCTTGACAGTACGGACCTCGCTGCGCTCGGTCCGTACAAAAAAGACCAAGGTCTGAGATTTCCCTGTAATGACCGAACGGACGAGGTTAATAAGTTATTTATTATATGGCCTTTTTTAGTGCTGTATTTTTAATAAATAAAATACCAAACTATGAACACCGGAAGTAATTGTCAACATCCGCTTGCGCACGCAAGGTCAAAGTTGACTGAGCCAAGCGATCCTGGCGAATTTATTGAAATTCACAGAGACGGTTTTGTTCAAAGCGAGAACATTTTTGTCTTTATTATGGCAAGATCTAGAAAAATTCGAATACTTTAATTTCACAAAACACAGATACCTGTGTTTACAAGTGTTTGAACTCTTAAAAACTCAAAAATTTAGAAGAAAAATAGACCCAAATTGTCAATGAATTTTGAACACGTGCGGAGAACTTGCAGTTATTTCAGTGCAGTGTTATTCTTCGTCGTCACTCTCAATAACATAACGTCGCTTTGCACCTTGTTGGATTAACTTAACTGGGCCATTGAAGATCTGGAACTGACATTGAGAGATACTGCTGATATTTGCTCCAGTAAAAACACCCTTTAAAGCTGCTGGGTCGCTTGAATTATTCACAGCGAGCGAATTCGTCGTGTTTTGGAGACTCAGGCTGCTGTGTGACTGCTGTGAACTTGTTATTAACTGGCCACTGCTATTGTCTGGAGGAGCAGTTATCTGTTTGGAATTTTGCGAGTGACTTGAAGAACTCAAAATGTACGACATTTGTCGCTGATGGTGCTCATTTGCTGACTTGTATGACTGGAGGCTTTGAAGGCTTTTGTGACCGCTTAATTGAGCCACAAAAGTCTCTGGGGTATTTGCATCTAGCAATCGGCCAATGCCAGTCTTCCTGACGCTGTGATTTGTGACTTTTGCTCCTTTTCTTTGGAGATTGGCTTCGTCTGCGGCTGTTTTCAAGAATTTACCGATTTCATTCTTGCCTAGGGGCGCCTTCATATACCACATTTGTGGATTTATTCGGCGGTCGCCGTGTCGTACAGCAAGAAAGAATGGAGCATCTGGCTTGTTCATTTCTTCGGGTCGATGGCTTCTGAACAGCTTATAAAACTGAACAGGACATCTCTCCGTGTTTGTGGCGTATGCTTTTGGTGAGAAAGAACGCCTGTGACCATTTTCTTTGCCGTTACGTGTCTTGGTGCCCCGCTCATTCAGCCAAACAAGCATTTCGCGGCCATCTTGGAGAGGATCTGTCTGTAAGGAGACGTCTCCCCAGCACAATTTACGGCTCTCGTCGCGGACTCTAAACCCAAAATGCAGGGAGAGAATCCACCACATGGTTCTCTGCAGGACTACGGGATTTTCTGCACCAAAAGCTCCATTCTGATACAGCTTGTTTTCCTCTTCTTTGGTCAACGAACGAGTCGCGTTTGGACGGTTCCCTTTGCCTTGTTCAACGAGGTTTTTACGCTTTGCTTCCAATACTTTTCTAGATAAAGCAAACTCATCGTCCTTGAGGATGTTCATCTTTGACCTGGAATCTGACAGAAACCTTTGGATGCTTCTCTGCAGCCCAGTCAAACTACTTGGCTCGTATTCCTCGCTATTAACTTTCCTGATGTTTTTGAAGAACTTTCCAAGGAGGTGGTCAAGCTCTTTTGGTGTCAAGTCCAAAATCTGAACATTTGTCTTGTTTATCTCCCCAAGAAAACGGTAAAACACTTCATATCACTTGCCGTTTTTTTCACAGTGTTCTCATTTTTCTGTTCTTGCACAAACTTTAGCAAATCTTCTTGACTGTTATTGATACTGTCGTCTCCGGTATTGGTTACTTCAGCCATGTTGTTTTGCTCACTTTTTGCTTCTTCTTCCTCTGGATAATAAATTCGCTTTCGCTGTGGCTCTCTTCGTCGCTCATTGTACACTCAGAAGTATCTCTAAGCTATATAATAATTTTTTTTCAGTTATTGAAAAGATAAATGTATTTTGTTTATCTTTTCGGTTGATTTAATGGTTGGTTTCGCAGCTTTTGATGGCAACTGAAAAGAGCCGTGAATGAAGCCGAGAACAATTTCCGTAATGACCGGTCATTACAAGAAAATCTTGCCCGCTAAGCAGCCAATCAGAGCGCGCGCGAAACATTGATGCCACATAATAATATTAATTATTATTATTGTTGTTATTATTATTATTTTTAAAATGAAATTTCCAAGTTTGGATTTAGATTTGATTTCATTCTCGGAAGATTGGATCGACCAAAAACCTTTTTATGAATAAAAAATAATGCAGTCTAGCTGGGCACGCTTCATGTCCTTTGACTGTAAAGAATCCCCATACATTTCCTTATAACATGAAACTACAGAAACCAAGCTTGAGAAACTTGTGTTCCCACTCACAGTTCACAACAAGTAAGGAAAATTTGTTTCTAAGGAAAACGGTTTTTTTGTGATATATTTGTGGCCCAGGGAAACACATTGGATTGAAGAAAGAAAGTCAGAATAAAAACATAAACAAGCACCTTGGTGGGATGCCCTTGAGCCTTTTCTTACGGCACTTTATAATTAAGGTGGCTGTTTTAGCCTTGAAGAGCGTTCAACACTAAAATGTTTCATACCACATAATTATGTACTAGATGCCTCCATTTGTAGGGATTTTTGAAACGATATATCTAGCTAATTATGAGATATTTGAGATTCTTTAAAAATAGTGCATAATCTACTTCAAAGCTAAACAATGGATTTGATGCGGCCAAAATTAATATTTCAGAGCTATATATTCACAAAAGTCATTGCTCATTTCGTTTTACTCTGTATCTAGTTTTAAAAGGAACATTTTGAAGATAATTGACTTATGCGATTTTTAGAAAATGTATAATGCATAAGATGGGGTAAACATTTGACGCGCACTTTTCATCGCAGTTTTCTAGTCAATCATACTAGATCTTCCATTATTCTAAAATTCGCTGATAATTTCTCTCAAAACTACGTTAGGATACAAATTAGAACTTAAGTAATGCTCCTAATAAGAACGATAGCACTTTCTATTGTTCTGCGGCATATCGCTTGCCCCACATCAGAATTTTGAGATTTTCTACTGCGGGGGATGTATCAACCTAGGGAGAGATGTTTGTGAAAAAAATATAAACTAAAAGTCGCTTCTTAAGACGTTTACTTTTGAGTTTGAGATTTTCAACCAATCACAACACCCAAAAACAATAGAAAGAAAAAGCCTCGTATTGAAGCACAGAAGATTTAAAGGGATTTAAAGACTAAAAGGGAGTTTATCAGTAGTTAAATATCACAAAAAATATACTTTTACTCCATTTTTCGACCAATAAGAAGATTGGTTTAAACAATACTACAATTATCACCTTTCTACATTCCATGCCGTTGAGTACTATAGTTCTTATCTGCATCGTTACTTAAATTAATATTACACAAAATTGCCAGACTATTGAACTCATTTAAGGCGATCTAATAAAGCGAACGAGAAATGCAGAAACTCTATTGTTTGCTAATGACCATAACATCAAATTCTTTCGCACCATGCACGGTTCCATCTCATTTACTTCCCCAGTATGGTAATAAACAGTTTTATTATTAATATTATTATTATTTATCATATTATTATTATTATTATTATTATCATTATTATTATTCAGAAACAATTTTGTATGCACATGGTATATAAAAACATAACTCAATTGATGACTTTTTAAATTGTGTGACTTATCTCGAGCAAAATTTAACTGACAAAGTACAGCGTGACAAACGTCCCACGCTTGAATAAAAAAAGAAGTTTATTGAGACCGTGCATGGTGCGAAAGAATTTGATGCTTAAATTATAAGCTATATTTAAAGAATCTCAAATATCTCATAATTAGCTAGATAGATTTTTTCAAAAATCCCTACAAATGGAGGCATCTATTATATAATTATGTCGTACGAAGCATTTTAGTGTTGAACACTGTGCAAGGCTAAAATTGTTCTCTAAACGAAAACAAATATTTCATCATAACCACGCGTAATGACGTCCGATCTCATTAAAAACTGCATCAAACATTAATTCAATCTTTATGTGACTTATGTGCGAAAAAGATTTGCAATCGGATAAAACACGTTTACGCACCAGCGTTCCCAAACGTGGAAGGTAGCGGTCAGGTGTGAGGGGGTCCAGCCACGGGCGAGCCATCTTAAACTTTCATTGATAACTTGTGGGATACTTCACTTCTTCGTGATCAAAATTACAGTTATTCACAAACAATGCATTCAAGATGACATAGGGACGTTTTTCACGACATACTTGCCAACCCTTTTCGTATTTTTCTGCTTTTGTGCAAATGACCTGTGAGGTGTTTGACTGGAACTCTACTTGGTTCTCGATCATGCGAAACATTTCACGAGGGCATCTTGTGCTCAACATGAGTAAGGACTTTAGCATAACAAGACCTGCATTCCTTTGATAAATATGACTCTTTATTGGGATGAACAAATACAGATAATTGTACGTTACAGCTTTTTCAAATATATCTCAGTTATGCTGTAGAGAGTTTGCCAAAGTCTTTGTTGACACGTTTATGAAATGATGTACAACCAAAACCATTGACAAAGCAACGATCAACACACTCGTTAATGATAGCTGAACGAACGATAAACTGCTGAAGAAACTGTTTAAAATTTCAAACAAAATATTAAACAAGAAACTATCCTCACTGTTATTGATGTAAGTCCAAGAATTCTTGATTCTGGAAACGCATTTGTTACGTAAAGAGATTCAAATATGGCGTCCATGTTGTTTTCTCATCTGACCGCCGAACGGACCGCCGACCGCCGAGCAGCGCAGGCTTACACACTTTCGACAGCGTCGATAGATAGACTGCAAGAAAACCGAAACCTAGACTCGGCCTACCACAGGTAGCCCGAGTAATAAATATATTCACTGCCAAAAAGCGGAGCTCCTGATACGGAAGTCACAGGGAGAACAATTTGAATGAAACTGAAAGTTAAAAATAAGATAGGGGGAAAAATCTTCAATTATTTTTTATTCGAGATGAAGATAATTTCTCCCATAATAAAAACCATGCAGTGAAATCGAATCGAAATGCACTACATTGTTTGTTTTTTGTTTTTGTTTTGTTTTTGTTTTTTTTGCGCGAGTATACTCTCCCACTTAAGAATTTTGTACACAGCTCACCACCCCCCCCCCCCCAACCCCCAGGGGCTGTTTTGTCCTGGAAGATTCTTTGACAAAGTTTTCCAAGGTCGACAGTTTTAGGCTTTGAATCTCTTTTACTTAAAAATCAAAGGTAAACCCATGGTAAGCTCGTGAAGCTTTTTGAGTACCCATGAACTAAGATGATAACAAATGACACTTGGTGACTCATTTCATTGAGGGTATTTGTGAACCGAGTAAGGTGATAGTCGGAGTTATGTTTTGTGCAAACAAACTGTTGTCTTTATCAATCAAGAGGAAATTTTTTCAATAATGAGCAATAGTGGCAAAAGCGCCAAATACTAGACTTTCGTATGAGTTCTGATTGCAATTTTCGTTTTTGGTTAACACTACTAAAAACCTTTTTTAAACAGTTTGAAACTGATGTACTATAATAAAAGGCCTGTTTGACCTCTATTTTCAATTGTACAAAGATGTTTTGTTGCATTTGTATTAGAATCCTGCTTTGACAGGCTTTTTTATAGAAAATATATGGGAAATTAGCAAATGAAGGCCTAAACCTCATTTTCGAATAAATTTTTCCTTTGGATTGTCACTTTGATTACACTTTCATCGGTCATCTCCACTTCCAAACAAGTTTCTGAATAACGAGATTTTAACCTTGTACAACAGCCTTTCTTCTAGAAAATAGTTTTTGGCGCTCACTGCTGAATACGAAAAGAATTAAGTTAAAAAATCCATCATTACTAGTGGAAAATTACTCAATCCTTAGTTTTCATAACCCTAATCTTCTATTCCAACTTGGAAACCATTCTTCTCATGTCTTAGTAGCTTGTTTGCTTTTTATTGATAAATATTTTTCTTACTTTAATTCATCTCGAATTATTAATTGTCAATAGAAATATAACTGTTATAATCATATTCAACATTGTACAGTAAGTAACTTTACTTTTTTTTTTTTTTTGTTCTCCATCCTCCCTTTGTAATGGTTTTCATATTTTCTATAAATAAATTTTTTTTCTTCTTTTTTTTTCTTCTAAATTACGAATATCTTGAAGAAGAAGGGAGAGCCATGAAAGAATAAAAGGGAGGAAGGGAAGGAGAAATGGACAGGAGGAAATGGCTTAAAAAGTAGAGAGGAATGATATTCGAATGCCTGTTCCTCTCCACTACTCAAGATTGTACAATCTTATTCAACTCGCACAAAATTCCGCTTCGTTTCCCTTTGTTTCGTTTCGTTTCGCAAACTGCAGTAAGTGAAAAATCCCGCTGGTGTAAAATTAGAAAAAGGAAGGACCTTGGATTATTCAGGAAGGAATGCAACCGAGGAGGTCTAGTACGAGCTATGAAAGGTTTTCTTGGAAATTTAGACCACTTATGTAATGAGCCCGATTTAGGCAAAAACAATGTCACATGACTATCACCTGACTAGACGGTAACCGCCTTAATTTCGTCAAACCCCGGCCTGTGCGGTTCTCCTACATTACGGAAACTTCATTGCTTAGTCTTTTCACTTCCCTACTGCATGTTCAGCTCGCGGGCCGAGTGATGGATTATGATTAACGGCGAAACATAAACCTGTGAGTATAAAAATTGTTTCAATATGGTTTTCGTTTCAACTCTTAATACGGTTTTTTTAAGACAGAACTTTTCTACTCCTCCTAATTGGGGCTTCTATGGCTTATATAACGGTTCACAATTGTCACTATTTGCTTCCGAAGTTTATCTGGGCGTTAACCCGTACTATATTGACTTTAACTTGAAGGAAGTATGGGAGAGAAATTAATACTTCATCAGCTACCCAATAGATCTAGTGTAGATAGTAGATTCTACTGTAGATAGTAGATTCTACTGTGTAGATAGTAGATCTAGTGTAGATACTAGATTCTAGTGTAGATTAATTGTATAGATAGTAGATTCTAATGTAGATTCTAGTGTAGATAGTAGATTGCTAGTATAGGTTCTTGTAGATTCTAGTCTAGATATGACGTCACCTCCTCAATTGCTTACTATAAATCACGTGACTCCTTTGGAGTTGACTGGGGGGCAAACAAGCGGTTTGCTGGGGGCAACTAGCGGAGGCTAAGTCAAAACATATATAAAAGAAGTCCTCAAACTATTGTATTGACTATTTCACGACATCAAACCAGAAAAATAAGGAGATCTGCCAAAACAACCTCCAGGATTCTACAAAGCATCAAAAAGGGACTATTGCCGGAAGGACGTCTATTGATAGCCCCTACGGATGAGCGCAGACACCTCCAACAATTGCGAAACGAAACTATGTTCACTTAAGTAGAACCAATCAAACGCTTATCACGGCACGCATCTTCATTACTTAATAAATGCGACTTTTTTTACTTTTGCGAAAATAAACCATCTGTTCGAGAAAAAAAGATTTTACCATGCAAACTGTATATTTGTACCACATACGAAATAGATAATTTGATAAATTGAACAAGACCGTACGGGTTGTCTGCAATATTTACAAGACTATAAAACAAGACAGCCCGTTCCTCTTGTTATTAAGGAACGATTGGCTTTTAAAATGGCCTTAAAAATAGAGAGGAATGATATTCGAATGCCTGTTCCTCTCCACTACTCAAGATTGTACAATCTTTATTCAACTCGCACAAAATTCCGCTTCGTTTCCCATTGTTCGTTTCGGTTCGCAACTGCAGTAAGTGAAAATCCCGCTGGTGTTAAAATTAGAAAAAGGAAGGGACCTTGGATTATTCAGGAAGGAATTGCAACCGAGGAGGTCTGTACGAGCTATGAAAGGTTTTCTTGGAAATCTTAGATCACTTATGTAATGAGCCCGATTTAGGCAAAAAAATGTCACATGACTATCACTTGACCTAGACGGTAACCGCCTTAATGTCGTCAAACCCCGGCCTGGTGCGGTTCTCCTACATTACGGGAAACTTCATTGCTTAGTCTTTTCACTTCCCTACTGCCTGTTCAAGCTCGCAGGCCCCGAGTGATGGATTATTGATAACGGCGATAACATAAACCTGTGGTATAAAAATTGTCTCAAATGGTTTTCGTTTCAACTTCTTATACGGTTTTGTTTTAAGACAGAAACTTTTCTACTCTCACTAATTGGGGCTTCTAGGCTTATAGAAACGGTTTCACAATGTCACTATTTGCGTCCCGACGTTTAGATGGCGTTCAACTCGTTACATATGAGACTTTAACTGAAGGATCAAGTAGGGAGAGCAATTAAAGACCATTTCATCAGCTACCCAATAGAGATAGTGTAGATAGTCGATTTCTGTAGAGAGTAGATTATACTGGTAGATAGTAGATAGTGTCGATACTAGAGATTTAGTGTAGATTTAATTGACTGCATAGTAGATTAATGTAGATTTCTAGTGTAGGATAGTAGATTGCTAGTATGGTTCTTGGAGATCTAGTTAGTAAGACGTCACCTCCCTCAATTGCTGACTATAATCAACCGGCTTTTTTGGCGTTGGAATGGGGGGCCAAACAAAGGCGGTTTGATGGGGGGCAACTAGCGGAGGCTAAGTAAAACATTACAATACGTCTCAAACTGATTGTATTTGACTACTTTCACGACATCAACCAGAAAATAGAGAGCAAAAACAACCTCAAGGATTTACAAGCCATCAAAAAGGAACTTATTGCCGGAAAGTGAGTCTATGATGCATACATATTGGCGCAGAAGAGAAACTCAACAATTGATGAACGAAACTATGTTTACTTAAGTTAGATACCAATCAAAACGCTTATCCAGGCACACAGCTTCTTCATTATGCAAAATGCGACCTTTATTCTGTCGAATATCAACAATCTGTTCGAGGAAAAATGATTTTTACCGTGACAAAACTTCTATTATTTGTACCAATACTGAAAGAGATATTTGATAAAATCTGAAGTAGACGGTACGGGGAGCAAGTGTCTGCAATAACATCACGGAAGGTTAAAAAAAATACAGCAGTACGATAACTATTTCAAATTGAAAAAATATTTGAAAGGAATTAAAACAAAACAGCAACCCACATAACAGACAAAAGATTTTAAAAATTTAAAACCGGGGAAAACAAAATATTACACATGGAAAAAAAGAATAAAATAAAAAAATTTTGAATTAAAAAATAAAAGTGAGAAAAATAAGGGAATTACCACCGAAAAAAGAAAATAAATAACAATTTTTTTTTTTTTTTATAATGAAAAATTAAATATGTAAAAATATGACACATGAAACAAAAGAAATAAAAAAAAAAATAATAATTATAATTAAAAAATAAAAACATGCGAAAAAATAAAATTACTTACACTGTGAAATATAAAAAACATGTAAAATATTGAAAAACACAGTCCAAAACTATACGAAAAAAGGAAAACAAGCTTTTTAAATTTAGATGCTGTTTACACCTTAAATCCCGAAATAGGTAAATTTAGCTAAATCCTTTGATGTGAATGCTTAAAATCAGTTCGCGAAAGTAGAATTGCCACGCATAGTCAACGAGTACATGCGCTTTATAACAACTTTCTGTTTTTGTTTTTTTTTGCATGTTACAGGAATTTTCCAAAACGGATTCAAAATTGCCTTCAATTTCGATCCATGTGAAGAGTTGCATAGACGTAATGTAATTGAGGGGGCGGCGTTGCCTGGCCCGGGGCGTTAGCACAAGACAATCTTTATGATGTATTTAAATATAAAATAATGAAGTCTTCGGCATAATGCCAAGTGGACATAAAGTGGAAGGTCATGGGGCGGATAGGGGGCTATCGTGTTGAGTGTACAAGTTGAGTGCGAAGGGGAGAGGGAAAGTTGTTGCTTCAACTGGTGTGTGTTCGTTTTTTTTTTCTGATGGGAGGCTAATGGATATATAGTTTTTCACGCAATACGGGGATTAACTCGGAGACTTGAGGACTATGCCCAGGTTGTTAAATAACGAGTTAAAAAACACGCGAGGAAAGAAGAAGAACAGAGAAGAAGAGACGAACAGGAAAAGAGCGAAAGATCAGGAAGAAGAGACGAAAGGAGAAGAGAAGAAGGAGCAAGAACAGAGAGGAAAAAGAAAAAGAAACAGGAGGAAGGAAGAGAAGAAGACACAGAGAAGAAAGGCAGGAGAAGAATCCAGAGAAGAGAGAAGAAAGAACCGGAAGAAGAGAAGAAGAACAGGGAAGGGAAAAGAAGAAAAACCGAGCAAGATGAAGAAGGGAAAAGAAAGAAAAAACAGAGCCAAGCAGACAAGAATACAAAGAAGGAGGATTAGAAGAACAGATACGAAGGCAAAGGAAAAAAGAAGAAGAGAAGACAAAGGAGAAGAAAGAAGAAAACAGAAGGAAGAAGCCCGAACAAAGAAGGAGAATGAGAAAGAACAGTAAAGGAAGGCGGAAAAGAGAAAGAGAGAAGAATAGAAGAAGAACAGAGAAGAAGACTAAGAACCAAAAGAAAGGAGATTAGTAAGAAACAGATAAGAAGAA
>WHPX01000532.1:5000-47915 GCA_011057435.1 Actinia equina
CGCCAAACCTAGGCATGACTCACTGTAATGTAATTACGTACGGAAATTATTTCTTGCTTACGCATTTTCCACGCAAACAGTTAACTAAAGAATTACATTCCTAATTAAAAATATAGATTTATGACTAAATAATTACTGTCCAAAATAGTGTCTTTTGACTCTGTCACACTTGCCCCTCCTTTTTGTTTGCTTCGTCCTCGAGCAAATTCAGGAACAATGATACGCAGGTGGACTCGTCAGTGCTGAAGTGCGGATCTTGGAAGATTATAGAGGTTGCTGTGTTGGCCTGCCGTTGTCCTTGTGGAACGTCGGAGTACAGGTGCAGCCAGTTCTTCCTCAGACGCATCATCACTATCATCATCATCATCAGGTTCAGCTGGTTCTGTCATTGGTTGAAAGGCGATTGTCATTCCTCCAATGTCATCTTCTTCATCTGATGATTCTGGCGATGCAGTACATGTTTGTCTAGACCTGTCAGCTTGCTTGTGTCGTCCTCGTATCTCCAGCATTGGTCTTGGACACACTTGCATTTCTCCTTGACTAACAACTTTATCTCCTCCATGTCCATCAGCTCTTTCAACGACATATGTATTGTTGTCTCTTCGTTCGACGATTTTGTACACTTGGTTGTCCCATTTATCTTGAATCTTGTTTCTTCCTCTGACTTTACGGTTGCGAAGGAGTACTCGCTCTCCAACTTGTAGTGGTTCGGCCAGTGCTCTGCCCTTCTGGTCATGGATCTTCTTTCTGATGGTAGCAGCTTCCTTCAAGTTTTGTGTCACAGTGGTATAAGCTTCTCGTAGACGAGTCTGGTGCTTGGTAATCCATTGCTGGTTGTCTACTGTCACTTGTCTGTCATCATCAGGAAGTAGAATGTCCAAAGGTAGCTTGGCATCTCGACCAAACATCAGGTAAAAGGGTGAGTATCCAGTCGTTGCATGTGGCGTAGCATTATAGGCGTAACATAACTCTTTCAGGTGTTCAGGCCACCTTCTTTTCTATTCTGCTGGTAGAGTTCTTAGAAGCTCATGTAGTGTACGGTTGAATCTTTCGCACTGCCCATTTCCTTGAGGATGATAGGGGGTTGTCCTTGACTTCTTAATTCCATACACTGCACACAACTCCTTGACTAGTTCTGCCTCAAATGACTTGCCTTGGTCAGAGTGTATTCTTTGGGGGATTCCATACACAAGGAACCATTCTTTAATCAGGGTCTTGACTACGGTTGTAGCTTTCTGATCACGGGTAGGTATAGCAATTGTAAACTTTGTGAACACATCTGTTAACACGAGGACATTTTCTCTTCCATCTGTTGCAGGCTCAAGCAAGGTAAAATCCATCGCTAGCACTTCCAATGGCCTAGTAGCTAGTAGGCTGCCCATCGGCGTCTTGACTGGAAGGTAGGATCCTTTGGCAATGACACATCTTTCACAATTTGAGATCCATTGCTTCACATCTCCTTGCATACCGGGCCACCAACATCTTTTCCTCAAGAGCTGTTCTGTCCTGTCTTGTCCTTGATGTCCACATTGATCGTGCGCACCCTTCAGTACTTGTGATTTCATTGATGTGGGGAGTAGCAGTAACCGAAGCTCACTTCCCTGTCCGACTCCTGTACGGCGGTAGAGAACTCCATGGCTTTCCTCAATCCTGTTCCAGTGACTAAGCAACTTCCTTGTATCCCTTGTCTCTTGTTGGCTTTGCCTTTTACTTGGCCGACGTCCAAGGTTTCGGTAGTGGAGGAGACGACTGATACATGGGTCCTCCTGCTGTAGTCGTTGGATCTCTGTGAGAGGTGTGGTTGGGAATGAGGTTGCTTGCTCCTCCAGCGCACTTGTCTCTGTATTGCTTATGAACGCTGCTGATACCATCAAATGTTGACGTACCTCTTCTGGTAGGTCTGTAGTATTGGTAGAGTAGGCTAGGGTACTTCTTACTTCAACTGTGGTTGGTTCTTCATCTCGGTTGATGCGACTTAGAGCATCTGCATTCTTGTTGTGACGTCCAGGGCGGTACTTGATGGTGAAGTTGAAGTTTGCTAACTCTGCAGCCCACCTCTGCTCCACAGCTTTCAGCTTACTCTTTGACTGTAGGTATGTCAGCGGGTTGTTGTCTGTGTAGACGACAAACTTCGATCCCAGCAGGTACTCCCTGAACTTCTCACATACAGCCCACTTCAAGGCTAGTAGTTCCAGCTTCCTCGATGAGTAGTTCTCCATGTTTCGCTCTCCACCTCTCAGGCCTCGGCTGGCATAAGCGATCACTTTGACTCTTCCGTCCTGTTCTTGTGACAGCACGGCTCCCAATCCTTCGTTGGACGCATCCGTCTCTAGGATGAAGGGCTTGGTGTAGTCCGGGTATGCCAGTACTGGTGCTGAGGTTAGTAGATTCTTTAACTTGTTGAAGCTCTTGTGGCACTCTTCTGTCCACAGTACTCCAATCTGCTTCCGGGTGGTCTTGTTACTTCCTCCGCTCCCGAGCTCAGCAACTAACTTGTGCAGCGGACCTGCCACTTGAGCGAACTTGGGGACAAATCTTCTGTAGTAAGACGCGAAACCAAGGAATGATCGCACATCGCGCACTGTCTGGGGAACTGGCCACTCGTTAACTGCCTTTGTCTTTTCAGGGTCTGTCTCGACACCGTCAGCAGAGACCACGTGCCCCAGGTAGGACACCCGATCTCTGAAGAGTTGACACTTGGCTGGTTCAACCTTTAATCCATGATGCTTCAGCTTACTGAATACCGTTTCCAACCGCTCAAGATGTTCTTCAATGGTGGATGAGAAGACTATGATGTCGTCCAGATAGACCATCAGGGTGCGAAGTATGTCCTCTCGGAAGACTCCTTGCATCAACCTTTGGAAGGTCGCTGGGGCATTCTGTAGTCCAAACGGCATCCGAGTGTACTGAAACAAACCCATGGGCGTTGTGAACGCAGTCTTGTGCTGATCATCAGGATGGACTTCAACTTGATTGTAGGCTGATGCCAGATCTATGGTGGAAAAGTACTTTGCGCCACGCAGTGCCTCCAGTGATTCCTCTATCCTTGGTAGGGGGTACTGATCACGCTTGGTTTTCTGGTTCAGCTTCCGGTAGTCGACGCACATCCTCAAGGCTCCAGACTTCTTTCGTACAAGCACTATTGGGGAGGCATAGTTACTCTCACTTGGACATATCACTCCTTTTTCTAGCAAGTCTTGTAGATGCTGTTGCACCTCCTGGTATTGGTTTGGAGGAATCCTTCTGTAACGCTCTGTGACAGGCACATCATCGTCTGTGTAGATGCGATGATATGTTGTCTTTGTACAGCCAAGGTCCTCCTTACATGAAGCAAACACCTCTTCATTTCTTTCGAACATCTGGAGAGCTTTCTCCCTCTGAAGTTCCGTCCCGGGGAAATGTTCCAGGGTAATCCCGTGAGGGGGTGTCTGTATCCTTTGCCAACGTACTTTGCCCACAGCTTCCCGTTGGGGTGGCATCTGAGGGTCAGCACTAAGGTTACAGCACACTGTCACCATGTTATTCTCGTGTAGGAACTCCAACTGCTCTCCTCTCTTGACCATCTCTCCCTCTCGCACAATTCCAATCCGCGTCCTCGGCTTTAGCCATATGTCCTTTGCCGTCTGGTTGGCAACTCTGACATAGTAACACGTCTTGGTAGTATCCACGAGAGTACTGGCCACGGTGAGGTTTCCTTCTACTGGTACACCAAGGGGTTCGATCACAGCATCAGTGCCCCATGATGGGCCTGTGACCAAGATATCAGATTCTGTGAAAGCAGGGACCCAGACTTTGTCTGAGCCGGCTACTTTCACGAACCCAGTTTTACGTTTACTCTTCTTCTCTTCATCTTGCAGGATCTGTTGGTATTGGGGCACCTGCCCAAGAACGTTGGTTCCCAGTAGGCCAGGTACCCTCCTCTGCATTACTGTAGTGGCTGCTGTGTCCTTCGTGATGAAGATGCCGCACCCAGGGACCACCACTCCTCCGATCTCTACTGTAGCGACGATATATCCAATGTAAGGGATGTCCAAACCGTTAGCTCCTCGCAGCTGCAGTAATCTTGTTTCAGGGTGTAGGTCTCCAAGGGTTGGCTGTAGCTTTTCCCTGTAGAACGACTCGGTGATGAGGGTAACCATGGAGCCCGTATCCACTAAGCTTTTCACAGGTACTCCACCAATCCTCGCCACCACTGTGGGACTTGTCCCGACAAACTTTTCGTTCTGAAAAAGAGAATTAGAGCCACTACAGTTCCTCTCCACGGCGTGGCTCACTGCCGTGGAGAGCTGGAGTTTGACTCCTTCTGTGGTGCTGCTGGTGCCTTGTCTTTCAGGGGCTTTGGGCAGTTCGGCCGAAGATGTCCAAGCTCGTGGCAGTTGTAACATCTCCTCGGACCACGTGGGGGACCTCGTGGTGGTGATGGGCTCGCGAACTTCATGGTAAGTTGGGTTAGCAGCTTCTGCTGCTCATCCAGCAATTTTTGTTGCTGCATGAGCCTCTCCACCAGGGCCTTCTGTCCTGCTGTAAGCTCTTGGATGGCATTTACTTGGTTGCTCTCCACCAACACCTCCTTGGCCGCTGCATGGCGATGTGTTCCTCTATCTGTGTCTTCCGAGCTACGATAGGCCTCTTGCCTCACCTCGTTGAAGGTCTTCTCGGGATGTTCTCTGATATAGCGCTTGAGATCCCTGCGCAACAGGTTGTCACGCAAGTTCTCAACGAATGTGTCTCTGAGGTTCTGGTCCTTGTTTTCCAGAGCTCCTACGTGTACTCTGGTTATGTGCTCCGCCATTGACATCAGGGCATGGGCAAAGTCCTGGATGGGCTCCCTGTCACCTTGTTTTCTGGCGAAAAACCTCTGGAGAAGCTGGGTCTTGGTGAGCTTCTCCCCGAAGACGTCTCTTAGAATCCTGAAGAAGCCATCCGAGTCTGTCCAGTCATCCACAGGCCTTAGTCGAACTTCATCTCGAGCCGCACCTTCTAAGCTATGGTACAGGAAATCCACCGCCTCTTGACCAGTTAACTTCTGGGCAGCCACAGACCTCTGTGCATCCGCTATCCAGTCTTCAAGCACTTTGTCGTCTCTGCCACCAGCATACTTTCTCAGCTTCTTCTCCCTTGGCACTGTCACTTGTACCACTGGTGCAGGAACAGGTTGGGCAGGGGGTCCTCCTTCAGCCTGCATGCCATCCCGCTGTGCCTTGAGTGCAGCCAATTGCTCTGTGAGTGCAGCCACAGCTTCTTCCGCCATGATTTCAATCTCGTTCCCGTTGGTAAATAATCAGTAACTACTAATGTCAACTTTCTTGCAATCCCACTTCTGACACCAAAAATGTAACCGGCGGCAAGGCGCTCAGCTATGAATCAGATTGCAAGTGGTTTTGACAAAAGAATTTATTGAAAAATTCACACAACTTTACAATACTCGAAAAAAACGGGAACGAGATTACAGGATATCTCTAATGAAAACAAGAAAAATATTTACAATGAGATAAAATAAATTTGTAGCTTATCTAAATAGCTAAAAAGTTATGAATAGAATACAGTCTTGCTGGATATAAATAGAAACGGAAATACGTAAATTACGTCACAGGTAATTTGAATATTGCATACTGATTAGCAGTGTTTACAATACGCGAGTGAAAATTACTAGGTTGCAAAGTTTAATGTACAAGTCGGTAAACCGTTTAAAATGAACTAAACCAATGGAAAAAGCAATAGGAAAAATTGACTAGAGGTTAACTATGGCTTTAGGTAAGTATTTTAACCTTTGTTTATGACAAACTAAGAATTACACGGTTTACTGAACACGCGGTCGCGACAATGACCTTGAGTGTAGAGTTTAAGTAGCGAACAAATTAAAGGTTGGAAAGAAAAGGTCTTTTATCCCGCAGTTAAGGCTATTTATCGTAGTAAAAAGGTTAAACAAGCGAGTAAGGCGGTAGCGATCCTATAGTAAACGTTTTAAAGAGTTTAAAAGACAAGATACACTCAGCGTGATTACTAAATTACTACTGCGTGAATAACTTTGTACTAAATTACGCGCTAATGCGACTAGAATTACTACAACATGAAACGAATGCTTAACAAATATGTAGAAAATCTAAGCTATAAAATATAACGACTAGTTAACGATATTAACATAGATTTGTCCTAAATCTATCCTAGGTAAAAGTGTAAAAGGCTTCAAAGATTCATACCTTTACATCGTAGAGAATTCCTTGTCTTGATATGTGAAAATATCCGTAGGCAACGCAACGTCTTCAAGAACTTTTACTACACTGATTTAAGCTTAGTTTGGGCCTATTTTTATGGAAAAACCTGCATTCTTAAGACCTTACACATCCTATGCAATGTTGCACGCCCTAGGCGCAAACAGGATGTCCCAAACACGAACTTACGTAAACAAGCGCCAAACCTAGGCATGACTCACTGTAATGTAATTACGTACGGAAATTATTTCTTGCTTACGCATTTTCCACGCAAACAGTTAACTAAAGAATTACATTCCTAATTAAAAATATAGATTTATGACTAAATAATTACTGTCCAAAATAGTGTCTTTTGACTCTGTCACAAATATTTAATGTGTGCCACTGAATATTTAATGTGTGCATGGCACTAAATATTTAATTTGTGGCACTAAATATTTAATTTGTGGTACTAAATATTTAATGTGTGGCACTAAATATTTAATGTGTGGCACTAAATATTTAATGTGTGCCACTGAATATTTAATGTGTTTCACTGAATATTTAATGTGTGGCACTGAATATTTAATGTGTAGCACTAAATATTTAATGTGTACCACTGAATATTTAATGTGTGGAACTAAATAAATGTATGAAACTAAATAATTGCATGAAACTAAATAAGTTTATAGAACTACATAAATGTATGGACCTAAATCAATCCATCAATTCATCAATCAATCAATCCATCAATCCGATAAATAAATAAATAAATAAATAATGAGTAATTAAGAGTTTAAAACTACACGAAAATTTGATCACTTTTTTTAGTTAAAATATCATTACAAAGTTTGTTTTTAAAAGTCTTATTACTCTCTAGAAAGTTTCATGTCTTTTGGTAAACATTCGATTCTTTAATCGATCTTACAGCAAATGCACGTCCACCTTCTGTTTCCTTTGTATGTCTCTGGCAACTCAGATTTAGATTACTGAAGCGAGTATTTCTGCTGTGTATGTCACATTAGTTTTGAGTTTAAGTATCCATTTCTCTATACTTTATAATTTCAAACTTTTTTAGGAGTTTCTACAGTAATGCACACTTACACACACTTACACACACTTACACACACTTACACACACTTACACACACTTACACACACTTACACACTACACACTTACACACACTTACACACACTTACACACACTTACACACACTTACACACACTTACACACACTTACACACACTTACACACACTTACACACACTTACACACACTTACACACACTTACACACACTTACACACACTTACACACACTTACACACTACACACACTTACACACACTTACACACACTTACACACACTTACACACACTTACACACACTTACACACACTTACACACACTTACACACACTTACACACACTTACACACACTTACACACACTTACACACACTTACACACACTTACACACTACACACTTATATGTATACTTACACATTTTGAATTTGAATCTGCGCCTTATACGAAGACCATGTGCACCTTTTGCGGTTCATTAACAGAAAATGTACATTCATTTGTGCCAATAGTTGTATCAATAACGTGTTAAATGTACTTTCATCAACACCACAAGTAACATCATTAGCGCGGATCAACTTTCAATAACGATACTTGGATATGCGTGTACATTCATGGACATTAATAGACTATCAATAGCGCGTTTGTACATTCATGTGCGCGGAATGTATTTTCTTGTGCGCGTAATTAAACTTCAATAACACGAATTGACAAACGGTTGCGTTAATTGACAATCATTTACCCAAAAGTGAAAGTTCATTAGTGCTATTAGCATAGCCATTGACAATCTATAACGCGTTTGGACAATCATGAGCATCAATAGCATTATTTAACGTGGTTCGACAAATATTTGCATTATTCAAATAAACATTTAAAGAAAAAAAGGAATCATTAGCGTTTTCTTTATTCAGCATTCTTTTTAAAAGTTGTCTCCAAAATATAACAATTCACAAGAAAAATTAAGATAGAACAAAAGCTGATTTACATGTACTGTGTAAAAACGATAACCTTAACTTCTGAAGGATATGAAGAAGCCGTTGAACGTAATAGACGACCTACATTTAGCGATAGCAGTCACTTTTTGTACGATATGCTGCCAAGAAATAGAATCTAGAGCACTAATTGCAACGCCAGAGAGATTTTGCTCACTAACATTATGTTATTAAAGAAAAACGCTAATGATTGCCATTTTTCTCAATGTTTATTTGAATTATGCAAATGTTTGTTGAACCACGTTAAAGATTGCTACATTGATGCTGATGATTGTCCAAACGCGTTATAGATTGTCAATGGTAATGCTAATAGCACTGATGAATTTTCACTTTTGGGTATAAGAAAATTAGACCATTGTTGTGACTGTTCTTTATGTAATAGCTGATTTTTATTTCAATTATGATTTATATTTTCATTCATTCATTCATTCATTCATTCATTCATTCATTCATTCATTCTTTCTTTCTTTCTTTCTTTCATCCATCCATCCATTCATTCATTCATTGATTCATTCATTCAATCATTCATTCATTCATTCAATCATTCATTCATTTATTCATTCATTCATTCATTTAGAAATTTATGAACTTATTCATGTATTTTATTTTTGGGAGGGGTCTTACTTCACTCCTCCATAACTATTTTAATCAAGAATTCTACTACCATGTATCAAGTTGACTATTCAAAATCACTCTAGTCAAGTTATTTTATCATTTATTTTAGAGTCCATTTACATATTCTATGCTAGATAACCCATGTTTGGGATCTATTTACTTATGCCTCCAAGCAATACACATTCGTCTTTCCAAACATTGCTAAACATTTCCATTTATCATTATACTATTACCTAGTAAACTTTTCTTTCTCACATGTTATAGCATTTTTCAAACATTTTAAACTCTTCTGTCTTAGGCCTTTCTAAAGCTGTTTAACCAAAAAAACAAAAACACACAAAAAAAGGCGCCTTCAAAGTTCAACAGAAAGTACAAAAAATTGCACCCAAAAAGTCAAGACAATTTGTCTGATCACAGACAATTCCAGAAAAATTATCGTTTTCACCAACAAATAAACAAAATACCTTTCCTAACCAAAAAAAACCATTAAAAATTCGCCTCTTTAAATCTGTCTAGTCACTGATTCCACGCACCGACAACACTCAATTGGCTTCCTAACAACCCCTCTCTACGTGACTTAAGACGTCACCACGCTGCCGCCAACGCGTGTGCCATACTGCATCCGGGAACCCAACAACATACAAAATGGCGCACCACAGGAAACCCACTACTCAACAAAAACATAGGCTGCTGCTAACAAAAACAATACGGACAACAAGTCTTTGGCCACCTTCCACTTTGCTCCTCGCCTTACGGCCACCTCTTCTATGGCCCAACGAACTCCTTATGAACGTGCCCAAACACAGATCCCGCATCGAGGCTCGGCACTCCAGCAGGTAATACAAAATCCACATTGTAGATGACCAAACACACCAAACCCTTCCCGTGTTACCAGCGAGTACGAATCCACACAGTTCTTCGTGTAGATACAGATTTAAACCGTCATTAGGCTTCATGATGCCTTCAGGTACCTCGCGGCCGATCTTTCTCTTCCCATCTTCTGGCGACGAGCGACCGACCGACCGAACGAGCTCGAGTTCAACCCTCTCATTATGCGTCTGCAAATCTCTCCATGCCTGCTGCTGTACTACTACTGCACTCCTCGTTAATATTACTCCACCTTTAACTTCCACTTCTAGTTCAACCCAACCTGCATATTATTCAACAATCCCAAGCCTGCTCTCAAACCAAGGTAAGCCACTTTTCTCTATTACTACCCCTCAACCACACTCAGCTCAGCGCCTAAATAACCGCTTACTAATATATACGTATGCCACTTCATTTACGACGCGATGCTTCGTTTATTATTACTGCTGCTTCCAATTTCATTCTCACATCAACACCCATTCAGTATTTATTTTCCTATTATGGTCATTTTCATTTTCCACAACACTAAAACTTATGCTTTTCTTTAATCATGCTAGCTAGTTACACTTTACTTCATATGCAACGCCATGCCATATTATATCCCATCAATAGAAGCAATATTTTTTACAACACCTCTACACTTTCTTATATTCTACTTCATGTTCATAGAGCTGCCATGTCAAAATCCATCACTAGTATATCCCATCACTTAGTGCGATTCCAAGTCACACGCGACCAACTGAGACCTAAATCACAAAAGAAAAATTGAGTTTTGGTGGATGTCAATCAAAAGGGTTTCTTAAACATGTCTAAGGATTCCCACTCTGAATTTCAGAAGCTTAACTGCAAAGCTATCGGTATTGACTTATCCTATCTTGAAGAAACTCAAATCACAGTCAATACCGATAACTTTGCAGTCAAGCGTCAAGATTCGGAGACGGAATCCTGTGACATTTTTGAGAAAATATATCCAGAGCAAGAAATTCACAGCGACCAGAAGCATGAGTTAAGGGCAACAGTTTTTGCACATTTGCACGTATTCACGTGAGTATTTACATCAGTCCTGGTGTAGAAACCAATTAGAAACAATAGAAACTCTTTTGATTGACGTCCACCAAAACTCTATTTTTCGTTTGTGATGAAGGTCTAGTTGGTTGCGTGTGACTGGGAATCGCAGTAACATATCACAATGCTAGCTTCTCCTACATTTCTAAAGAGAAATTGTGATAAACCAAAATGAAAAAGACCAATATTTTTTATTTCTTTCTTTATATTTAATCTCATTATTCATACAGTAATGATAAAAAGGTAAATTATGCACTGTGAAAAGATGATAAAACTTACTGACGTTTTGGATGCTAGTCCTTCGTTGCAGTAAAAGACTCTTACATGTACTTTTAACTTTTACTCTGATGAAGGACTAGCATCCAAAACGTCAGGGACAGGTCAAAAATTAAAGGGGTAGGGCTGGTGCATTATATTTTTGGCCTGTATATTTCTGGCCCTCCTCTCCCCCATAACTTATAATTTAGGCCAACCTTGTTTTTAATAATTGTTAGTAGACGAGTTGCACATCTTCCCGATCTTGTTGCCACAGTAGTCGTCATTCTAGTATCAAACTCTTCTGTGTCATCTCTATCCTCACCACAGTTTTCTTCTTCATCAGTATGTGAGCAAAGTTCAGCCAATAATTATTTGTTATTCCTCACAATCATCATCTGAAGATAATGCAGATTCTGCACTCGCATCAGTGTCAGTGTCACTGCCAGCCTCTCTGTAGTTGTCCCATCTATTTTGTTCCACTGCATGGAGATTGTGTGTTATATGCCTCTGAACTGTATTTAATTTATAACCTTCCTTTTACCACGGCACTTCAGTTTATGAAACTCTAACTACTTATTATCTTGGACAGCTACAGTTTGTTTTCTCAAAGAGCCATCATCAAGCATTGCAATCCGGTAGTCTTTGTACTTTTTTTTGCCTATGCAGATTTCTTTTCAGTTTTGTCTTCCTTTCTTTTTTCTTTCCACAGTTCAAGCAATTTTAAGTGTTCTAGATAGCTCTTAACGCACCCTTCAGAGACTACAAACTTTTTACTAAATTTCGATATTGAGGTGGGATCTTCTAGAGAGCATTCACCTGAATCAAAGGCTTTTTTCAATTCCACACTTGGTATACATATGATGGAAGTGATACACATACTTCATAGCTTAATACATACAGTCAGTTATTTCGTTTGAAAACGAAAAAAACAAAAACAACAATTACATGATTCATTACGTTTAGAAATTTTTTTTTTTTTGTTTTTTTTTTGCTGTTTTTTTTTTTTGCTTACTTAGGAGCTCTCAAAACTGTTGGCTTCAAAAATATAATAAACAAAACAAAAATACAAAAATTTTTGATTTAACTTTCTTTTGGGAGACTTGATAATATCAGCTTGATCCAGTGACAGCATAATTCATTTTTCACATTTCTTTTCACCTAATTTTTATGCACAAAAAAGTTTGGCCCTCCCCTTAAGACTTGCACAATTCTTTCAGGCCCTCCCTTTTAGCCTGCATGAAAAATAATGACCCTCCCCCCATTAGCACCACCCTCCCCCCCCCCTCTCTAATTTTTGACCTGTCCCTCAGTAAGTTTTTCATTATTTCACGGTGTATAGTTTTTCTTTTTTAAATTACTGTTTCATTAGAAACACCGACCCAGCTCAAACTAGTTTTTAGCTAGTTATCTCTTCTCATTATTTGTATATAATTCTATACTTTTTATCACAAATGTAACCTTCCCCAATGTAAAATCTAGGTTTCATCTATTATAGAACGATGCAACATTGTTGGCCAGTTAAATGTAAACAGATCAAAAGTGTAACAGTTAATTCTTCATTCTCAATATTGTTATCACAGATCACACACCTGAATACTAATGAAGGGTGCTTTATTGGATAGAAAGGTTTTATGAATATTTTATAAACTATCATTTCTCAGAAATATGATCAACCTTTTTCTCTAGACAAATAGTTTTACCTATAACACATAATTTTATATAGATAGATATTATTTTTTATTCAAACATGGATGTCTCATCATACAAAAATGCTCTTCCCAAGAGCTCTGTTAAAACTTATAATAGAATAATAAATATAAATTGTATAACTAGAAATAAAAATAAAATTATATAAATGTATAACTTATATATATATATATATATAACTTTTAAAAAACTCATTAACAATTCATGAAGGAAACACAATAGAAATCATGACCATGAAGGAGGTTTTATATCTGATATAGATTCGTCTTCATTTGCATAAACTTTAACTTGGATTTTCTCTATCAAACTTGGTTCATTTCATAAAGAATTCGGAATAGTATGAGAACATACATCACGAATTTTTTAAGCCATTTAATAAACTCGCAGATCGTGTTCTATCGGGTCTAAAACCACTCGGCTATGCCTTGTGTTTTATACCCGATAAAACACTCCTGCTCGTTTATTAAACAGTACATAAGATATAATTAATTGGAGATGTCAAAAATATTGAATTGCAAGTCACATGTTTATATAAGATTATCGTTGTTATATATATGTCTTATCTTTTATTTTGTATAGTTTCTTTTTCAACCAGTTTTATTCTTCTCCTTTTATATTTACAACATTATTGATATTGTATATATGTGAATCATTTTTAATCCCGAGGGCCACCTAAACATTATTAGTCATCAGTAAGGTTTTAACCCTGACTAATAATGTTGTTATTATTATTATTATTGACACTTTATTGAGTTTGAATTTACATTGTAAGCAGCATAGCGAGATAACTCCTGGGCTATTCTGATCTATATTCTATAGCAGTAGTAAGGGGGACTCGCGAAATCCGAATCACTAAGCATCGAATTTCACGGGTATTACCTGCGTTTCAGGCCCCTCTAAATGTATGCGTCGGCAGCGGGTATTACCCACGCGACGATTCCCTTACTGCTGCTGTGTTTGCGAAATCTATGTATTAAGTTAAAATATTTGTGTCGTAAACGAAGGTTAAAATATTTCCTAGATATAGATGGACAACATCGCGCGCATTCAAAACAAAACTGTACGCAAGCTGCGAACCCAGGTATTGGATCGTTTGGACGCCGACTTCGCCTTCACGACATTCACAGAAGGAGACACAGAATAAATCATGGATGAAGAAAGAGCCGAAAAGATAATAGACCTGATGCCTGAAGGTAACTACCGTTTACAGTTAACGTTTATAAAGTATTACGACGGCGACTGGGTAATAGAAAGAGGCTGTAACCCTATTCGGGCGTCTGGTAAGCAGAACCTGTTTGTCTTAAATAAGCAAACGCGCCCCGGAGCGCTGGTAGGCATCGACGCGCTGTTCTACGAGGTTGCTTACCCTGTTACGGTAGTTATCTACGGTGCGTATGAGATCAAAGAGCCAGACGTTAGGAAACTCAAGCCAATGCGACATCCCGGCAACTGCGTCGGGAAACTGGTAAGGGAATTCTTTGAAGATTCCGCCCGCGGAGGTAAGTTAACTCCGAAAAGAAAAGAAGCCATCAGGAAATGGGAAAACGCCACCTACAAAGCTGGGGCTACGATAGACAACATAAAGAAATTAGAAACCCTCTTAGAAAGGCGCATACACGTGAAAGACATCACAGACGGGTACATTTACCCTGGGACACATAAATACGGCGGCAGAGGTGCTCCTATAGTCATCTACCAGCATAACGGACACGCTTGGCGAGAACTTCGATTCCCGCGAAAGAAAGAAACCAAGGTCTACGAAACCTCCCCGTTGGTGAACTTGATTCATGAGAACTCAATATGGTTAATGGATTCGGAAGGAAGCCAGTTTATGACCCAAGACGGCACTTTGTATCGCCCGGAAATCGAACACCAGCGCATCCAAAGCGCCTGTGAAACCCTTGGGGAAGACTTCTCAGACGAGGTCCTCAGCTCTCGTAGTTTGAACTTCTTAGCCGCAAAAAGAAGGAATGGGTGGAAACCGACCCCCAAAGAATTCAAAGACATAGCCAAAGCCTGCGTAGAACACGGCCACGGCGGTCTTTGGAACATGGAGTACGACGAGGAAGAATACGTGTCCTTAGACATGAAGCACTGCTATCCTGCGTCATTTAAAGACCTGGGAGATTGTAAGGAATATTACGACCGCTACGGCCATCCAGATTCACAGTTCTTTCGCGTGTCCTTAGACGGCAGCTACGACGCGCCAGCTACGGGGTTCGTCAGATTAACGTCTTGGAAGTTGGCTAAAGACTTGCACCCCATAATTTACGCATGGTACGGGAAGCATCTACAAGAGAAAGAATGGATACCAGTGCCATTGTTAAAGTTCTTTGAAGAGCGTAAGCTCCTGATATACACAGCGCATGAAGCCATACTTTGCCATAGCGCCTACACGAAGTGGCTCCCAGAGCACAACCCAACCGCCCGAATTGTCATAGGCAAATTTACCCAGGGCGCTAAGGAGGGAGAGAAGCACATGCAACGGCGTTTAATAACAGACGAAAGAGAGTTAAGCTTCCTCATAAAACGTGCCCACGATCAAGGAACGATGGTGTCTGTAGAGAAATGGGATTACCTCGTAGAAGATCAGCTGCACAAGTGGAATGCGCTGTGTTATTACCAGGACCATCGACCGCAGTATTACCATCTGCGTGCCAGCATGTTAGCCTACGCGCACATTAACCTTCTAGCAATGCTCTTGCGGTTTGACAAAGAAGACATTCCACGCGTAGCCACGGATTCCCTATACGTGAAACCGCACGTATTGGAAAAGATGGAGGAATTCTACGCTGCCGATGAACTCGCAGAAAGTGGCCAGTGGCGCGTCAAAGATGAGGAGATCAAAGCTTGGAGAGGCCGCGTAGAATATCATGGTGAACATACCCGCGGTTCCACTACGCCGACGGAAGAGCCACTGCCTTCCGTTGCCGACCCCATTTCCTACCAACGCTTCTCTTACCTTTACGGGACGGGAGGCAGCGGTAAGACGACGCGTGTTTTGGAACTCTTTCCTAAGATAAAAGTGTTAACGCCGACGCATCGTTTGGAAAGGGAACTCCGCGAAATGGGCCACGACGCACAAACCTACCACAGCTTCTTTCGCTGGAATGGCCAAAAGTGGGTACCAGAAGCCATCCACGACATACCTCCCGTGATACTTTGGGATGAAATCTGTACCGTGCCCTTAGAAATCCTGCAGGAGTTCGTAGACTTCCTCCGCGGAAAGTGCCAAGTCGTATTTGCCGGGGATCCATGTCAACCACCTCCTATAGCCGGAGAAATGCCCCGTGAATGGTTAAAAGAAATGGTAGACTATCATGAAGAAATTAACACAGACTACCGTAGCAAGGATCAAGTGAGGAAATTAAAGGCAGAATTAAGGGGCCTTAGCGACGCCGAACAATCTAAGGTGTTACGTAAGAGGGTACGAGCAAAGTCTTACGAAGACTTCCTGTATTCTTGGCATCCTGAGGATTTGGTGCTAAGTAGTAAGCGCGCAGCACAGTCGCGCATACAAAAAGATCTACTGAGAATACACCAGGAGCGGTTCCCTAGTCTTTTGGTGCCGGTTTGTTATAAGCCGCGTGACACTCGCATGCAGCGCCGCAACGTTTGCGTACCCAGTACCGACATTCAACTGCAGAACGCAGTAACGCACGATAAAGCCTGGGTACCCATAGGAAAGGTGGAACAAATAACCTCCCATCCAGACTGGCGCTTAGGCTATGGCATGACAGTCCACAGCGCGCAAGGGCTTACCATAAAGGAAACCTTATGGATCATAGACCAGCGGCTGTGTTGGAGCAACCTTATCTACACCGCCGTAAGTCGCGTAGAATATGCCAAGCAACTAAAAAGAGCCTGGGGTCCGCAACTGCGCTACGATAAGACGCCAGAGGACGTAGCCAAAGAGAACATTGCTAAGAAACTTCTTCGCTACAAGCGGCACGACGAAGAAAAAAATATGACGTTCGACCTATGTGTAGACGACGTCTATAAGAAAGGGGCAAGGTGTGCCAAATGTAACATACCGCTACTATGGAGGTTTGACCCAAATAACGATCAACAGTTCTCCGTGGATCGCATAAATAATAAACGCGGGCATTGCAGAGGCAACGTAAGGCTAACATGCCTAGAGTGTAATCGGGCGCGTGGAGCAGCACTACTCTGAGTCTTTGGGGACTATGAGCAGCTCTTCCTTAACAAATCCGCGACTTGGGCCATTTAGGTAATACAACACGGGTTGCCCTTCCTTGGTGACGGACTTCGAAATCTCATACGTTTCCAGGGACCAGTTAGGATCCGTGGCTCTCTTACTGCCACCTTCGAGCTCCCCCGGCTGAAAGAGGTATCTGACCACTATGTCGCGGGGGAGCTTTTTTTCCTTCAGTCCGACCGCCCTCGAACTTCTGACGTAGGACTTGTGTTCCACGTGTTTCTTTTTTATGGCATCCTTGGGTTTTATTCCCGTAGCCCTGGCCGCCTCGTTATTTAAAGCCGCGACGACCTGCGGGAGCCTCTGAGTCCATTCGCTGTTGCGTTTGGAGGAATCTTCCAGCTCTTTCCAATACTGGTATCCAAAGAGGCGCTCGGCCAAGGTCTTATTGAATCTTTTGACGATGCTATGACCCCTGTGGTACTCTGCTTCGGCTCTTCTAATCTTAGTGTCGTGATCTTTCAGGGTCTTAGTAACCACGCCAATGAACTCTGTCCCCGCATCCACTTGCAGCAGCTTAGGCCATTTCAAAGCGCGCTTATAAATCCTACCTAGGACTTCTGCGACTTCTCCAGAATCCTTGCTGGTTATGGGTTCGGCGTCCTTATATCTGCTTGCGATATCAACTACGGTCAAAGCGTATCTATAGGTCTTTTTTCTCACCTTGTCGTGCGGCAAGAAAAGCAAATCCGCCTGATGAACTTCATTAGGGGCATTTACGGTGAAGCTGGGCCTGGGAATGTACTTAGGCACGGGAAGATAAACCTGCCAGAGGGTTTGTTTTTTTAACCAGTTCTTAGCCGTTTCTTCTGATACCCTGGCCGCGGTCGCGAGTTTCTTGATAGCTGACGCTCGTCTCCAATAGCCTTCAGGCCCATAGTAAATCCTCTTGAGTTTGTCCTCTACGCGGCCCATTATATGAATTCCAGGACGAGATTGATCTTACGTCCGTTGAAATCCACCGTCTTTCCGTCCACCTTAATGGTGATGTTTATGCTTTCTACCAAATTTGACAAATCATAGCACAAAGAAATGGGAGTGTATTCTACCAGGTCAAATAGATTACCTTTGGGCAGAAACTTGGACATAAGAGAAGACTTTTCTCCATTGCTGTAACTATTGACCAAGTCGCAATAGACTTCATAAGAGGATGCAACTTTCCATTTCACGGGTATGGCCGTGTCGGTAATCGTCTTGCCCGAGGCACATAATAAAGATCCCAATGGGTCAAACTTTCCAAAAGTTACTGAATAGTTTGGCATATTATGTTTGATGGTCATTTCGTGCGGCAATCCCGTGGTGAGAGTATAACCGCGCTTGGCGAGCTCCTTAGCAAGGGTGATTGGCGTGTAATGTCCATTGGGTAGCATTTCACCTTGATATTTGCCAGGCGCCTTAAGTACGGTGACCAAGGCATTGACTATATTATACCAAGAATTGTACAAAGAACAACTAACCAGCCGAATCTTATGGGCTTTGATGGGGGGATTCAGATAAGTGGTAAAGTCGTTCTTGTCGCTTTCCAAAAAGACGATCATATATTTCAGGAAACACAGTTTCCTTCTAGACTAAGTATGCCAAAGCTACGCCTCCTGCTAGCCCTGCAACTCCTACGAAGACCAACTCATTGTCTTTTTGTTTCTTAGAAGGCTGGTAGTAAGTCTTAAACTGTGGCTTTCTCATTCTAAGGGGCACCGACCCCGTCGATACCGCGGGGTGTGCTTGCTCATAAAGTTTAAAGGCGTAGTCTGTGTTTTCGAAGTTCTTATCCGCCTGCATCTTGTCTTGGTAATTCTTATCCAACCAATCCCTGTAAGCTTGTCTTTTTTCATTCCAAGCTGCCACGTCCCGCTGATATTTCTCCAGCGCTAAGTCGTGTCTCTTCCTTTCGGCTTCGAGACTACTTCCGCCAGTTACCGCTTTTTCTATGTACTTACCCGCGTAACTAGCACCAGTAAATGCTAAGGCAGCAATTATTGCACCTCCTATCGCAGCCATCTATACATTAGGCAGGTACTTTTCCTTCCGTAGGTAATCCTTTACCATGATAGCCCCGCCAACGGCGGCGGTCATCTTGGCAAAGTTAGCAAAGCTCTTGCTTGGGTCTTCAGTAAAGTCTTCTTTGAGCACTTTCTTACCTACCCAACCAATGCCCGCAACGATGGAAGTAATAATAGCAGCCTCTTCAACAGTTTTCAATAACGCGGTTGACATTATATTACAAAGTGAGAAGGTTATTATTCCATCACGGGTATTTTGCTTCTAGGCTCCTGCGGTACGTGCACGGGTTCTACTTTTGGCTTCGTAGCCCGCCATTGTAAGTAGAGGCTGCCTGCTGCTATAGCAACTCCTAACGCGCCGATGACGTACCCAGGATTAATAAAGGATTCCTCTTCTTTCTCCTCTGCCTTTTCTCCCTTTTTTGCTTTGTTCTTCCTGTTCATCTCCGCGAGCTTCTTCCCCGCGGCAACTCTGCCTGGAGATTTAGCCTTGGTAATCTTCTGCTCCTCTTGGGGCTGCTCCTCCGCCTTCGATTCACTCATTTATATCTAAGGACTTGAAGGACTTGATAAGTAACTTAAGGTGACCTGGGTAAGTACTTGAGAAGGACTTGATAAGTACTTGAGGCGACCTGGGTAATTCCTGAGGATGACTTAAGTAAGTACTTAAGAAGGACTTGAGGCGACTTGATCAGGCACCTCAGCAAGTGCCGCCTGGAAGACCTTTTCAACGTCTCTGTCCTTCTTGAAGTCCTTCCAAGACGTCGTAAGTTCCTTCAAGTCAACGTGCTGAGCTACGTGCAAAGCCGTGGAGGCAACTGCCATTAACTTACCGCACTTCAAAGACAACCACCCGCAGGTTATCTTAAGTTCTTGGGCGATGACATAGTCCTCGCTTATGTCCTTCCGCAGTTGCTCCACGTCGTCTATGGGCAGCGCAAGTCCGAGAAGCTTGGTGGCAAGTCGGATAGCGGAGTCTACTACGGCATCCGTGGTCTTACTTGCAAGGGCGGCCTCTTACCTCTTATGGAACTTCTTAACTTCCTCTTCTGACAACTTGTTAACTTGCTCATGGGTAAGTTCCTTGCCTATCATTTCTTTGCACTTCCCAGATGACACCAGGACGTTAAGTTGTTCCTTAAGGTTACTTTCATCTAGCTGTGTGGGGACTTCATCTATCAACTGCTCAATCTCCATATACATTAGTAGTTAAAGATCGCAGATCTTTATGGAATACGGAAACCTCAAAGAGAAGATCATCTTGGAATGTTGGTGCGTCTTTAGATGCCGCATGTATTCGTGCAACTGTTCCTTGGATATCTCCCCGCCGTAGTCGCTTAAAATGGTTTCCAGGTCAGACTTGCTCGGAGTATAAAATACTACGAGAGATCCTATGTTTTCCCTAAAGGGCTTAGAGACACTGGTAAGCTGCTGCGAGAGCAACCAAACGCTAATATTGTCGTGCCTACCGCTAAAGGTGAGTTTAACGAGCTCGGAAGTGCGTCTTTTTACGTCGTCCCCGCAGGCGATGTCATCCAGTATGAGCAAGGTTTGCGTATCCTTAGGGAATTGTTTGTGCCAGAACTTAAGATGCCCAGATAACTCGTTAGGGTCTAAGATATCCACAAAGAAGTCATCATCTTTCGCGCCTACGCCCGTCCAGGTGCGGTTATTCACATAGGTGGGGCAAAGTAGCACTATGTAGTCAAATCGGTATCTAAAGGGTCCTAGCAGCTGCTCTGCTACGAATTGGGTCTTTCCGCAGCCGGTGGGCCCTACTATCAGAGCGTTACAAGGCATGTGATTCGGGTTCATATATTTTAGAAAATCACAGGGATTTTCACTAGTTGCCTTCTAGAAGCAAATTTATTTGCTGGAATATAGATGGAGCCTACGGAAGCAGTGCAGAGAATCGTTAACGACGTCAAAGATAAGAGAGACACCATTGAAATGCAAAGGGAGGAGATCAATCGATTAAAAGAGCGCGTGCAGGAGCTTTATGATGAAATGTGCGGCCTGAAGCGCGCAGAAAGGTTTGGTGCGCTGGTAACCATGGCGAGCTGGGCAAAGGAGTCCGTCGTGGACTTTATGAGGTATCCCATATAAGGATTATTAAATTCTTATTATATATGGAGTGCATGCACTGCAACAAGGAGTTCAGCTCTAAGCAAATGTTAACGTATCACGTCCAAAAGAAGGTCTGCAGAAAGTCGCGGAAGAAACGCTGTGAACACTGCGACCGTCTGTTTAGCAGCAAGCAGATGTTAAAGTACCACGTGGATAACAGAGTTTGCCTGAAGAACATTTGTGAGCGCTGCGAGGAAGATAAAGACGACGAGTGGCATCGTTTCCGCTGCGTGACGCGGTATGAATTAGACGGCGTAGCCTGTGAAATACACGGCGACATTGCAGCGCGCTGTTGTCCTGAGGAAACAAGGGCAGAATTGACACGTCTAAAGAAGAAGATAGACATGCGCTTTGCTATGTTCGACCGCGTTGAAGGTGTGCGCTGGGAAGACAGGGAGTATTGGGAGGCGGACTGCCCGCGTTGCGGTTGTAACAGAAGTGATCAACATATCTGGCAGTGTTTGTATGTACAGGCTGAGGGTCCAATTACCTTCAAAGAGTACGTGGATCGATTTAACAAGGAGTCGTCGGAGTGATTAAGGGGAGTTACTAGGGACGTTCTGGAAACTATTTCAGGACGTCCCTTATTTTTATTAAGGCCTTATTAAATGCCCTGGAAACTATTTTAAGGAATCATCCAGGGTACCCTGATACATAGGTACGAAGCGATTTGGAAAGTTTTTTGAGAAAATTCTTTATTATTATTAAATATTTATTAAGGGCATTTAATAATACCTCAATAAGAACAAGGGATTTCCTAAAATAGTTTCCAACCAACCTTAATAAATAATAAATAAAAATAAGACTCCTTTCAAAATAGTTTCCAAGGCACTTAATAAGACCTTAATAAAAATAAGGCCATCCTTAAAATAGTTTCCGGGGCATTTAATAAGATCTTAATAAAAATAAGACTCCTTTCAAAATAGTTTCCAAGGCACTTAATAAGACCTTAATAAAAATAAGGCCATCCTTAAAATAGTTTCCGGGACATTTAATAAGATCTTAATAAAAATAAGACTCCTTTCAAAATAGTTTCCGAGATATATGATAGCCTACGCAGCAGCATTCCTAGGAGGATTCCTAATAACCCTTTCAATATATGGACTGTATTACATGCGAACCCCCTGCTGACTGCATCATTAAAAAAGAGTCGCCGACTCTCATTGTCGACGAACCCCACTTAAACGACGCTTTAAACGCGCCTAACCACATAGAGGAGACGCGGCAACCATTCTTTCAATGTCAAACACCCACCGCCCATCCTGCTTACCGTGTGTCCGCAGGTGGGTGAATTCCTCACCTTGTATTACGTAGCGCACCCTGTCAGGCGCCCAGAGAGAATACTCTACATTGTCGTATTTGAGGAGTAACCGCATGCGGTTCAAATCCTCGAAGACAACGTAATTTCCTATTTCATATGCAATACCCTCAATCAAATCACGCCAATGCACTTGCTGTAGCTGCGAACTACGTTCACAGCCCATATATTCTATGAAATATTTTTAAATGCGTTGTCAAAGTGTCCGTGGTTTTGAAAGACTTACAGCACCACCTACAAGGTATGCGTATTTGTTCCGCATACGCAGCGATGGCACGGCAGATTTCATCGTAGTCGTTGCTTATGAGCACCTTGTAACCATTTTCTTCATACCTTCGTAAGAGCAGCTGTTGATCTGGTGATAATCTACCGTCACCCTTAGGGGTTTTTAGCTCAATGCAGAAGCCGCGGTAGTGCACGTGCGCGTTTAACAGCAGTAAATCGGGTTGACCTCGTTGGTAATCTTTTTGCCAGCACTTTATACGTTTACCGTCGCTGTCCTGCAATTCTCCCAAACCTGGCGCTATGAGCATCTGAGGGTAAAACCGGCGGATGTAGTTAACCACCTTCTTATGTAGGTCAAATTCGTTTTCTATCTTAAATACCAACTTATTTGGGGTGTCAAGGCGCTTTTCTATCTCGTATTTGCCGGTCCTCCTTAATGCGGGTAGCACTTCCTCGAATACCCAATCACGAAACTCCACAGCTTTGGGTAGCTTAGAGCTAAATATCAGTTCATACAAACCAGGCTCCGAAATAAACACGGAATGTGGATGAATAGTAGAAGAGCGGTGATTTGGAGCCCCTTTTATGTCAACCCACCTTTCCTTGTATTTATCGGAGACGTGATCCCTAATTGCGTCCCTGGAACGTTCATAACCTAACGCAGACGCCACTTCCTTCGCTTTGAAGTATAGTTTTTCGCCTTGCGCAATGCATTGCAGTTTTGTTTCGTTGTTTTGGAATACGCGTAGCATCGTATATTTGAGAAATATTTTAACTTTTTTTCTAGAACGACTGAGGTAACAAAGTCGTTAATTTGCAACGCTTTTAAGTTGGTTCATTTCTACGCTCAGTTGCGCGTCAGACACGACAAGGACGTAGCAGTTTATCTTGTCGCCGTCACCCGCGGAGGCATTCTTTGTGCGCTTGATCTCCAATGTTATGCCATCCTGCGTATTTACTAGAGGTAACCCCTGACCATGTAGGTCTTCGTCGTTGGTGGTGCGCATGTCGATCCATAACGCGTACTTATCCTTAAAGAATTCCTCAGGGCTAATTTGGTCGCCAAACTTGCGCATTGCCTCTCTGTACACGTCTGCAGGCTTTATTCCCTGGGAGTAAACCTTGTCTGGGACTCCGTTGATATTCACGCCGACGTTAGTAATGTTGGGGTTGTGAAAGGCTTCGGAGTCGCGCTTACCAACCTCATAGGGTTTGGCAAACACCAACATCAACCCCGTGAGACTTTTTCGGGGGAGGTTAATGCTTTGGTTGATAACCTCGTCCGTCTTATCCAGGAAGCTGAACGTCTTATACATCACTACGTGGTCGTAAAGGAATGCCTTGCCGGAGCTGTATTTCATGCCAGCGCTACGGGCCAGCTCTTCGCTGTACACGGTCTCATACTGCAGCTCTAAGTTGGTAATGGAGTATGGAGGTGTTGTGGTAAGTGCAGTGCTTAGCCCACCAATGATGTTATTAGCATCTGCTAAGGTTACTTCAAACTGTAACTCGGATAACTGCCTGGGGTAGTACGCACCGTGATTTGTGATTACTTCAAAGTCTAATGGTATGACATACTTACTACCATAGGCTGTCTTTATTCGCTTTGCGTCTGCTACTGCGGTTTCCCCACTGCCGTCAGTAGGTTGCGTTTTCGTAGGTGTGCGGACCTTACGTAGAATGACACTACCAATTCCTTGTTCTATCCTTTGCGCGCGGTCAAATGCTGTTAACCATAAATCTTTGTAGGTGGTGTATAAATCATATATATTTAAATCCAATAAAGATTCCCTAGCAAACTTAATTCTCATCTTAGAAACTAAGTTTCTACCCACGTTGTTAACAATAATTCTTTCGTCTGTGGGGTCAGACTGCACCGCTAAGTCGAACCTTAAAGCCAAGGTGCCAGGAACTAAGACTAGGTTATCTGTTAGGCGGGGCACGCCTACGTACAAGGTTTCTCCTGGTTTTGCGCTGCTGGGGGTAAAGGTGACCCGGTGAAAGGTGCGTTCTGCCTTTAGTCCGCCAACCTGCTTAGGTAATACGTTGGGGTTTAACTTTGAGCTTATCATATATAATGGACGTAGACGAAACTACTGACTTTGACCCCACCACTGAGGAAGGTAAGGAAGACATTAACGACGGTGACGAAGAACCGCTGCTTCCCACCCAACAACCTGACGATTCCCTAAGGAACAGAATTACAAAGGCCCTAAGACATCCCAAAGCGCGCGAGTACGTACTTACGCGCGAGCACATAGAGCTAGAGGACTTAGGTACCGTAAACTCGGCCATGCAGCGGCTAAAAGATACGTATTCCAACTTTAACTCAGACGAAGTAAGGCTTACCGAGCGCGGCGGCAGAGTCCTCATAAGCGTTAGGGACATGAAGTTTCAAAATAAGGAACGCTGGACAAAACCACAACCCCTTTTCGATGAAAATGGCGAAATTAGGGTCGCAGTGTCAAGGTTAAGGGGCTTCCAAGAGGCCACCAGGAGCGACTTAGAAAGGTTGGAAACCCTGAACGAAAGGGTCGCGCTCGAAAAACGCGTCGAGGAGCTGCAAGAAACGCTGGAGGAAAGGGAAGCAGATTGCATGAGACAAAACCAACTGCTCCTTGATGCTCAAAAGAGAGAACTTGACGACAAGAATCAGCGAATGATAGAAATGAGAGAACAAAGAGACAATGCCCTACGCGAAAGAGACCAAGCCCAAAAGGCCTTCAATCTTGCCCTGCAAGACCTGGACATGAGCAAGGAGGAAGCTAAAAACTTGCATATCACCATAGCCGGCTCTTTGGAGGAACGGCGGCAGTTGGTTGCCGAAATCAATACTAAAGAAGAGCAAATCCGGCAAAGAGATCAGGCCATCGAAGACCTGGAAAGACAAATAGAGCGGCAGCAGGAAATAATCAACGACCAGACTCGTCCTGAAGAGGAAAGGGAGGCAGACCAAAAGGAAGTAGAAACCCTTCAGGTACGCCTTGCGGAATTACAGGCGCAAAAGGAAAACCTGGAAAAGGAGTTGGGGCTTACCACCAAGTAAAAGGTAAAAAGGGCTCTGGTGAAGTATGGTATTCCGCTGGCATTTGCGGTCGCTATTTCAAGCGTAGTAGGAGTTATCCTATCCGCACTTAAGGCTACGGGCGCAGGCGTAAGCAAGTTAAGTAAGGGACTAACGGACTTGGGAAAAAAGATGGCAGCCGGTCTTCCTGGGCTGCTTGGTAGTGTTCTTGGTCTGGCACTTAGGGCCGGCGGAGAACTGTTAAAGTTCGTGGGGAATAACGTCTGGATCTTGGTAGTAGCTATTGGGGTGGTACTCCTGAAGAAGATGCGGGGTTGATCTTATCCTTGTGTATTACTGGGGGCTTATCGTCGTCGGGCGCCCGAGGCATCCTCGACTTGGAATAAGTAAAGATAGTATTCGCGCCGCCTTGATAATGCGAAACTAGCGGCAACACGCTTATAGTGGAAATGGGCTTATGGCTCCAAGCTGCATCGTTAATGCCGGCAGAAATCGACGTCGGGCCATTTATGGTAACCCTACCAATTTTTATTCCATCGCTACTACCACCATCAGGGTAAAGTTGTAGCTTAGCATGCTTACAATTGACCACCATATGAAACGTAGTCGGGTAAAGTACCTCACCGCTAAGTGTAAATGGCTGCGCCGAGAAATGAGCAACCCTCCGATTATTAGTCGAAGTTCTATAAGGAAATAAAGGCTTATCATTCTCATCAACCAACCTAAACCCTACGTTTGCGGCCACCCCCGTAGCAATCTCAATAGTAAGAACAATTAGCGCAATGCCTCCAACTTCAACCCATATCCCAGTATCAAACCAACCGGGATCTGCATATACCTTTTCCTCTAAGTAGTGAGCATAATGGGTTTCCTTCCGATGCGGATTCATATATTTCAGGGAATAAATTCCCTTCTAGAGACTTATTACCGTCAAAGTGCTTATGGTCATGTGGTTATAATCCTTATTCCTTTGATCCTCCGTGCTATTCATGCAAACGCTTCCACTGTCGTCTACACGCATTTGCAGCCTTACCTTTCCATGGCAATCGGCAACCATGTGAAAAGTCCAAGTCGTAAGATTCTCAGCGCTATTCGTTGGCGGCTCTGTGGAAAAATGCACAGGCTCTCTGTTATTCGTCTTCACACGCATAGGCTGCAGTATACCGTTGTCATCCAGGAACCTGAAGCCGACGTTGGCATGGCTGCTCGTACCAATGCAAATACTACAAAGGATTAACTTCTTTCCTGAGTAGTTCATATCCACGGACATCCACGTGACATCAACCCAAGCCGCCTGGTTGTATTTTTCTCGCCTGTGTAAGTCGTATAGACACAATCTACTCTAGCTACGTAGGGGTTGTTCATCGCCATATATAATAGCTCAGACCAACGCCTGCGGCGGCTAAGCCGGCTTTTAGCAGGTTATGGTCATATTCCTCAGGTATGGTTGGTAACGCGGGAATATGCTTTGATGGTTTCTTAACTACGGGTAGCTTCGTTTCATGTGATTTTTTTTGGCTTCTCTACGAAGTGAGGAATGCCCTTGGTAGTATCAGAGTTCACGTCATTCACCCCAAACTTCATATCCTTAGTAGTTCGTTGAAGTTTGTTGTTATAACCCACGACGGATCCAGTATTTATAGATAAATTACTGGGCATTAAGCAACAACCCGGGGCTACTGCATAGTCCAACCTTGCCTTAGAATTTTGTATAGCTAGTTGGTAACGCTGTACGCCCTTGCTAATATCACCCTCCAAGATTGAACTTTCAAATAAGATCAAGGCTTCGGCTCGCGTCTCTTCTGCGGCGCCCGTATTTCCAATTATACTTGATCGGGTATTTACCTGAGCTCCAAGGATAGAATACACGTAAGCTTCTATCCTGCGGTTCAAACGGGCAAGGCCGGCTCTAGTTAGTCCTTTACCTTCTCTTGGTATGAAATTAAGATATTGCTTTGTTTGCTCGTCGTTGGTAATCTTAATAATCAGTGGATTGGCCCCTGCATACTTACCACCCTCGTCTTTGAACAGAGGTCCGTCTCTGACTTCCTTAGTGGTCTTGGCATTTGGTTCAAAGAAGGTGCTACTGTCGTGAGTTTCTTTATGATACCCAGTGTTCCATCGTAGATTCAATGCATGAACTTCCTTATCACTTAGCTCGTATCCACCAATCCCCCAATAAGCCCAAATATGTCCCAAACCATTGTTAGCACCGGCAGTGCATCTAAAATCCTTCCCTACAACACCGAACTCCTTACAAAGCCTGTTATAGGCTGGAACATCGTATTTGTTATCTCTTGGATAGAACGCAGCATCTCCTGGTAATGCAGTAACACCCATCTCATGCAGTATTCTTCTAACCGTGAAGTGAAAATGAAACATAAATATTGAATTCTTCATCAAGTTTGCACTTACACCACAGCCGCCAGTGGCATACCAAACCGCAAAGTTTAGTTGCTGCGGCCAATAACGCATGTTAGGACCACTTAACCATTCATGAGATTCCTTAGCGGTGGTATGAACAATGGGCACGTTTTTGAAGATATCTCGCACCTTTAACGAAAAGGAATGGTTGTTAGAGATCCGCATGTTCAACGTTAGGTCCAAGCTTGGATGTTCATTAAACGTAACTGCGGGTATCGGATAAGTACTGGTACCAAGCAATAATTCCTTTGACCAACCTTGCACGGGTTTAGGCTTATGCGGTAATATCTTAGGATGCTTCAGCTAAGAGTCTATCTGATCGACCAGCGTAGGTTTCAAATCCTCATTGCTGTACATCCTAGAGCTGTTATAGTAAATACCATCGGGTCTTCTTTCGAACTTACTAGGGTCTGCATGTGGAAACATCTTCCTAAAGGCCCTCCAATTCCAGTAATCCCTGTTGTCGTGATGTGGCTGCTCCTCAATATCATTCCCAAAAGCGTCGGACATTAGTATATATAATGGATGTTATACCATCAGCACCTCCACTTTATCCTGATCTACCCAAGGAGGGTCCTAACGAATTAAACGCAGAAAACTTTCGTCTGAATAAGGCAAATTTAATCCTGGCTTACTTGGAAGGGCAGGCAAAACACTACGAAAAAGTTAGGAAAAAGTACGCCAGAGCCCGGACTACGCTACATAAGATTGCGATAACTTCAGGATCCATATCTGTCGTGTTAACGGGCTCCGGCGTTGCTACTTCGCTTACTGGACCGGGAATAATTGTTGGAGTTCCTTTGGCCGGCGTTGGGGCAGCCTGTGGTATCATTTCGGCCGTTGCTACGGGCATTATGAAACAGTTGTCAAGCAAAATATCAAAACACGACACGACAATAGCTCTGTCAAGGGCTAAAGTAAATACGATCGCTGACCTTGTCTCAAAGGCTTTGCGTGACAGAAAGATAGACGACGTAGAATTCTCGCTTATTCTAGCCGAAGAAGACAAATACGAGAAACTAAAGACGGACATAAGGAATAAAAAAACAGTCGTAAAAGATCTCTCCGAGGAATCTCGCAAAAAGATCTACCAAGAAGCGAAAGAAGAGCTTCAAAGAAAACTCGCTCAGTAAACATCTGCTTTGAAAAAAGCGAAACAGCATTCTATTTGCATATTGAACGCCGGCTGTCTGGTTCATATGCAAATTAATTCCTTACATTCCATTTCCCCTCGTGTTTTTTCCAACTTCGAAAGTGAAAGTGCTGGTTGCTATGGGGAAGAGGAATGTTGGCGTTGCTATGTGATGTCATCGCCTGGGAATCCATCCCAAGAGGGGGTGGTTGGGGTCGATTTCGTGAAATATTTCGTAGATTACGTCAGGGTAATAAGGAATATCCTTATCCAACCGACAAAACATCCACTCGGCTTTTGTCATATCAGAAACCTCGGGAATAGACTTACCGGTAATTTCAGACAAAAGATAGGGGATACTTTTATAATATTTCCCTAGCTTTAATTTTTTCAGCGTTTTCCTTAAACTTTGCGGGGTTTGTTCTTCTAATTGGTCTATGATTTTCTTCTTTACTTCGTTGTCTAAATATACCGGTCGATAACCTTGGATATGACTCATCCAGTCCCTAAAGTATTTTATTCTCTTATAAGGTGTTTTCTTACGACCTCCATTGGCGTAATATTGTTCCCTGGTAGCACAAGGTACGGCATTACGAATATTCTTACCACACTCGTAACACTGTGCTGAAGTATCTTCTTCTATTTGCATTTTGTTTACCACAACAAATATACTTATTTGGTTTAGTGGGTTTAAACTTTGATTTCAGGCACTTTATACAGAAGTCTTAGATAAACTCTTTACATTCGTGCATCGTATATAAAACAAATATCTTCGTCGCACAGCAGCAGGTAGGGAATCATCGCGTGGGTAATACCCGCTGCCGACGCACACATTTAGAGGGGTCTTTGACGCAGGTAATACCCGTGAAATTCGATGCTTAGTGACTTGGATTCCGCGAGTCCCCCTACCTGCTACTGCTATAATTACAAGTATGAATTTCAGTATTGTTATTCCTCTTTCTTTATTTATAGGTATAAAAGTTCTTCACTATTTCAACATTTAGTGACAAAATCCATTTTTGACTTTTCATTATCAGGTACTGTGTTTCTTGTGTGTTCTTATCAGTTACATATTCATTTAGATCAGTTTTCAGGCTTTGATGATACATACCCTGGGAGGAGGTCAAACACCACATTTACTTGACAATTTCTATAATCAGGGAATTGATGTTTGATGCCTGCCCTAAGTTCTCTGTATTTGTCTTGCTTATATTATCGTCTCTCTGATAGCTTGCCAACTCCACACACTGTTCCTTCAATCAGAAGCCACTTCTTCAATTTTGGTTGTACCATTCTCTGGTGCTTTTTTAGATGGAATGGAATGTCCCACATGATCTTTGGTTGCGTATTCTCTATGATTAGAATGGGTGGTCTATGTTGATACCACTATACAGACAGTCTTGATCACTGTGTTCTTTAAAACCATATACTGAGAATAGACTAAGTGGTTAGTCAATCTCGTACCCAGAGCCTGCGTTTCTTTCGGCCTGCGGCAAAGAACAAGGGCTCTGTCATAATCCATTTTTTGCGCATGCGCAGTTTTCCGGAAGTGAAACATAATGAAAATCATGCTTTCAAACCTGCTTTCAAACAGATTTCTGTAATTACTTCCGTTCAAAATAAGAATTAGAAATCGGGGAAATTTTTTTTTTTGGCAAGTCTCTTAACGTAAGCGCTCTTATACCGGAAGTCCAAGAAATCCTGGTCTCAAAAATGGATTATGCCAGAGCCCTCGTTGCTCGCTGCAGGCCAGAAGAAATGCAGGCTCTGGGTACGAGATTGGTGGTTAGTAGTAAGGTCTCAGCATTTTGTCATGTCATGACTTATAGAGACTGTGCTAGTTCTGAGCATGCACTCATTATACGGGTGACTGTTTCTTGTTTTTGTGAGCACATTCTGCACCTAAAGTCATATATATAATAATACTAATAATTATTATTATAATCATATATGATCTCAAGTGCGGAATGTAAATTGTAGCAACCCTACAGGGCACATATATGCATGCTTATACCTATAATAATAATAAAAATAAAAAATAAAATAAAAAATAAAATAATAATAATAGTAATAATAATAATGATGTTTGAAACTTTATTAGCCATTTTGAGGTTCAAGGAAAAACTTTTACTACAATAATATTTAGAATAATATTTAAACCTTAATAATACTAAATATACACACATATAAATAAAGAATGATAATATAAAGATATATCTATTAATAATTATATATATACATGAAAATCAAAATAATTATTCAAAAGTAAAACAAAAGTCTCTATATATAATGTCCCCAGGAAAAAACTAGCAAGCTAAAAAACTAGTGCATGGCTGCTATGTAACATTAACGCGACAGTCGTCTATTCTGTCTAGGCCAATCTTATGGAGAGGTGCTCTAGTTCCTTTAACGCTTGTGTGAACTGCACATACAATTTTGAAAGACAGAAGTGTTCTAAGGCATGTGATGACAAAGTACTTAAAGGTTCGCTGTTCTTTTAGAATAGTTTCTCTGCCAAGTGCTTAATGATAGTAATTATTATTATTATTTTTGTTGTTGTTGCTGTTGTTGTTATGATTGTTATTATGCAGTTTATTAAACATCTGGATAGTACATGCCATTACCAACGCAGCGGACCGACTACTTCACCGTCTTCTGCTCGTCTTTCTTTTCTCTATTCTCCACCCATGGGCAGCTCATCTCATCTCATTATTATTATTATTATTATTATTATTATTATTATTATTATTATTATTATTATTATATGTTTATTTCAACTTCAGACATTTTTGCTCCATGAATACAGAATATTGCAGGCATGAATAGTCTAAGCAAATATCTGCATGACTGGTTTTACAAAGATGTGTACAAGTTATTATTGTTATCATCATCATCATCATCACCATCATCATCATCATCATCCATGCATGCATACATGTTCTCTGTATGGTTGCTACTATTGGACCAAAGCTTTCATATTTATTATTCATAATTATTTTCTTATAACTAGTGTCATAGTTGCAAGAATAGAAATATAATAGTAATAATAATACTGATATTAATTTTAAATAACAACAACAATGACAGCAGGAGTAAATAGACTGTCATATTTATGCCTTTAGTTATTGCCATTCGTAATTGTATATTTTATTTTGAACAGGATATCCCAATTTATTTATCAATTGACAAGGTTTTCTTTGTTATTCACAACGAAGGCTTTATTTTTGTTATAATCCTCATTATAAATGCAAGGGCAATATATATTTATTAACCCTGTTAATAACTATATATTGACTTTGCACTTATAATGAGCAATTCAGTTCATCATTAATAGAAAACCTTCTCAATTGATGAATATAATTCTAAATTACCTCGAACGCTGGCAATAAGCATATATGGTTTATTTCCTCTGTTCTGGGTAATTAACTCATACGGATCTCAAGATATAGTTATAGTGCATACCAACTAGGCTCAGATTTCAGCAGTTGGGATTTCTTGCGCCCGCAATACTCTCACCCATTGTTTTGTGCGCTTGCGATTCTCTCCCCAGTAACGGGGGAGAGTATCGCAGGTACGCGAAATCCCAACGGCTGAAATCTGAGCCTACATTAACGTACCATCTTGCTTTGGAAATTATTTTCAATCTAAATTATTGAAGCCAGTCAATAGCCTGCAGTACCACCTTCCTCTAAGGCCCTGCGCCGTTTTGTTTTTGTTTTTAGAAAACTAGTCTGTTGGTCTCCCTGTGTCATGGTGAGAAATGACCAATGATCGGTAGGTAGATTTATTCCCCATGTTGACCATGGGCAAAGAACGGTTTTGACTGCAATATTCGTGTTTTACATCATCATAGACTATATGGAAAGACACTGGACCTCTTGTGTCTCCATACATGAAGTACCAAGCCTGGAGCAATATATATATATATATATATATCCCATCAGCCCTTTCGGTCGTCATACATCTTTGTAATCGTGTGATGAAGACTATTATGGAGAGACGAAAAATCTTCATTTATAGACGGTAAGAAACTTTCAAAACCTTAAAGAAACTATTGAAATGTTGAATTGAATGCTATTGGTTCTCTGAAGGCTTTCCCCCCTGATATTTGCTGGGCTTTTTTCGTTGAAGTAGCGATTGTTTGCTGCACTGGACTGTTCGTCGCTTTATTTAAAACTAGTTTTCAAACGTACATTTTCTGTTCTTATAAACCTCCTTAATCTTAAAATAACACTTGAAATATTGAGTTTTAGTACTTGTGGTTCTCTGTAGCTTTAACCCATTAATATTTGCTGTCCTTTTGTGGAACTAGCGAATGCTTTTTGTGCAACGTGTGTCTTCGAAACTTGGTTTTAAGCTTTACATTTTGCCAATCTTACGATGTTTTTTTTGTTTTTGTTTTTGTTTTTTTAACTTTGAAAAGCTTTTAAGAACCTGTATTACATAGTTTTGGGAAAATCTTTGTTCAACTTACTATATTTTAAAAGAAATTCTAATTTTCTTAATTAAACTGATAAACTAATTTCCTTGGTTTTACTCTCTTTACGTGCGTAACTCTTGCACAGCTCACACTAGTTTTTAGCTAGTTACCCTGTATATCTTTTCATTACGAAAACTGTGTCCCGGAATGAAATAGAGCTTGCTACACTAATAAAGACCAACAAAATTTGTCTGATATGGTTGGCAAGACCATGATTTAGGGGCTATCGTAAAACTTGCCTTAGCCCTGCAGTCACAACATGAATTGAGTTTGTTTTATGTGTTGTTCTCTCCTGTGCTACGAGGCTTTCGGTTTCCTTCCTCTGTAAAAATCAACATGCGAGTTGAGAGTATTTAATATTTAAACTAGACATATTTTTAAAAACATACTACTATAAAAACTGTTTTTTATTGTTGTTAGGGCAATAATCAACATTGACAAAACATAATTTTTACTCAATAACAAAAAATGATTTTTAATGCTATTTCTGAAATAGAAACAGATATTGGATGAGTATGATATCGAAAATTATTATAAATTTTACTCACTCTATTGCTTCTCATAGGCTGAGAGCTCTCACCCAATCCATGATAACGTAGCTAGGGCACATGGAAATTAAAATGTGTTTGGTTTTTCTTTGAAAGCAGAACAAAATCCTTATTCTTAGTTACAAAATATATAATCAAACAATTAGTGAAGTTGGTTTCTGCATGACATAAATTATCAAGACCAAGGCCATGTTTTCTGACATTAATAATCAAGACCTCAGCCCTTTCAAATTATTCAGCTTACGGCTTTGGCTATGGTTATGACACTGTCATGGTAATATCTTGAAATTTGACAGCATGAAGCATTTTTGGTGTTTAAATGAAATTTCTATTGAAGTTTTAATTGCCTCCTCATCAAATGCTGCTTGACATACCATAAGAAAAGTTTGATTGGCCTATGACAACCATTGGAAAGGAATGTTCTGTTCCAATGCCTCTCAAAGGATTCTATTGAGAGAATAAAAATAATTTTGAAATTTCAAACTGTTCCTTGATTATCCATTTTTTGTGACGGCGACTCAATGCTAATGCTAATTAATGCTATCTTGTTTAGATGCATGTTAATCTCCATTTTTTTCATGTCTAGAGGCCACTTGGGTGCTTGAAAGGACTGACACTATCAGTATTTACGGCGTGGCTTCTAAAGCTGATGTCACTTGACCAGTTAGACAGGAGGAACCTATCAAAATGTGGTATGAAAACAATGCATTCTAGCTATGGGCGCTGGAGCTAGAGCAAGAACCTATGATTCCTCAATATGGTGTTTCAGCACAAATCAGGCAAGTGATTTTTATACTGTGGTTGTTTGGCTCTGAGGAAATATTATAACCTGAATTTCAGATCCCATGCATGTGGAGGGGATGGGAGGAGAGGGAAGAAAGGGAGAGAGGAGGGGCCAACTCCAACGCTTTTTGGTACTTGTGTCGCATGTACATATACTGGATGCCCCAACTGATAGGACAAAGACCAATAAGGATTTACTAGAAGTATGTAACAAAATCGTCATCAATATAGGAAATTTTCTGAAAAATATATTTATTACCAGTTTACCTGTGGAACACCGGTCATAAATACCTTAATTTTCAACTTCCAGATATGTGAAGCATAGAAATGAGTTATCGTGAGTGAACTGAATATGAAATGTGTCACTCTCTCGCTCACTCACTCACTAAGATTTAGTAGATCAGTAATTAAATGATTATGAATTGTCTCAAGTCAGCTGCTTAAGAAGTTTACACAAAACCTACTTTCAGATGTACATTTCTTAGAAGCTGTCTAGCACTGATTTGAGCATGCTCACACTAGCACATATTGTAGTTTATGTATTCTTGGTTTTCACCTACATCATCAAAAATGTTGCAAGGATTTTTATCAAACAAAACTTACACAGGCCGAGAGAGTAGCCAAAACTATATATGTCTCAGCCAAAACAGCGCTGAAAATAGTGGTAAGATACAAGAGGCCGAGCATAGAAGTATGCCAATGGTTATTGCCGATTAAACTTTAAGCGTCGTATCGTAAAGCCAAAGATTCAAATACTACCGAAATAGAACCAAAAACATTTCATTCTTTGAAAGAAAAAACAACATTCACTTTTGAAGAACACTTTTGTCTTGATAAGCAATACACTGTAGATATTAGTTAATGAGCTGTGCAAATATCGTTCATATGCGTGGAAGAGCGCATGTTTTTTTTACATGCAAAATCACTCAAACGAGCATAATTGGAAGAAAGTTACATGCGCGAGAACGCGCATGAAATGTTACGATACATCTGAGCTGTACTGTAGGTTCGGTGGAAGGTCAACTAAGGGCCTATGTGCTGGCAAATATAGAACCAATGTCGATCTTAATTCACTCACCCCCCCAAAAAAGTCCAAAATGAGAAATTCAAAATGAAGTTCAAACACTTTTTTTTGACAAATGTCTGCCAAATGTCAATTTGTACAAGCACTAAACAAAAGCAAATAACATCTCAACATTGGGTCAAAATAATTCTAAATCACATCCAAATTGAAGGAACGACAGTACATTATTTCTGTTTGGAGTTTTAATTCACAGGAGTGGAAAAAAGAAAATGAAGATCAGAAAGATGAAAGCAGCTTAGCCGTCTTGTCATATTCAGTATGTCTTGCAAAGGTCTATTTCACTCTGAAGGCATTCAAAGATTGTCTCATTTGGTCGTCCCTTGGGTGTTTTTTCTCCTCTTTTCTTCTACTAAAAACATCCTCTTTTCCTCCCATTGATCTTCTCAATAAATTGCTTACCTGCATTATCCAGATGAAGCGAAATTCTCTCTTATTGTTGAGAGACGAGTCAACAAAAAAACCCGCTAATGGCGGTTTCTTACCGTAAAATTACCTGTCTTTCCTTAGATTACCCATTGTTTGACTTAAAGCGCACCTACCCCTATTTTTTACTTTGTTAACTGTTTATACTGAACATTTTAAAATGTTTCGTGGTGTTTTGGTCACATTTTAAAAAAAAATTTAATGCGAAAAATTGTCCTAAAAATACGATATGTGTGGTCCATTACCACAGAATCAAAGCAGGAGTCTGGGTCTGAGTGTGATGTCATCATAGGCCATGACTTGTTGCTTGGTGCCTGAAGGTTAGTAAACAAATTGAGTACTTTTGGACGACAGGAGAGCTTGTTGATGACATATTCATTGACGATAGACTCTGATATAGAATCTGTTGTAATCTGTGGTTATGTTGGCCTGTGGTGATGTCACACATCGCTTGATCTAGTCTCCTCTGTAATTACAGCCATGGTTCACTTATTTTGGCTGAAATGGTCTATTTTCCAATCTTTGACAGAGCACCAAAAATTTCATGTTTTGATGGATATAAAAAATATTTTGAAAGAGCTGCTTTTCGTGGCTTTTTACAGTTTTAGGGTTAGACGTGAAGTTTTACGTGAAGTGTAGGTGCATTTTAATAAAATGAAATAAAATAAAAGAATTACATAAAGGGACCTCAATAAGAAATGTGCACGTACACGGGAAGGCTGTCAAATTCTGTCGTCTGTAACAGTTAGCTTCAGCAACAATCAGATCTAATAAATCAACTACAACAAAGAATGAGGAAAACTTCCATTTCTTGTGCTACGGCTGGCAAGGGAAAGTTTATTTTTAAGTCATTTCAGAGTCTGGATATTGTAAGTCTGTTCGTCCATTCTTCTTCGTCGGGGTCGCCATCTTATGAACTTTAATCCTCATCTTCTTCACTCTCTAAGTCCATAAAAAAACATATCTGAATCGTCTAAATGTTCTTTAATCCTTCTGCTTCTTCTTCAAAACCACATAAGTTGCTTTCATGTCATGAATCTTCAAATTCTGCCTTTAAATTAAATTGGTTTTCAGCACTATTTGCCATGGTTGTTTTTGTGTCTATGCAAGCGCAAACATTCTTGGAATTCAAACCTCATGGTTTTCCTACAGTAATCATAGTGAATAATATACACTAAAAAGGCCATCTGATTGGTTAATTAATGACTCTTATTGTTATGGCGATTAAAAAAACCAAAAAAAGCCTATGGGGGGAGGAGAATTTTTTTTTGGCAGTGCTTTTTTTCAGAGGGTTTCAGAGGTCATAGGAAATGTGGATGGTTTTTCTTTCGGGCGGTTTGAGGCACCGTAGGAGTCAAAGGGTTAAGGTATAAGACCTGAGTTGTGGCTGGAAAAACATCAACACTTTTTAGTCCATATTCTGAATTTTTCTGAGTTTAGTTCCATTTTCTTAGAAAACAGTGCTAAACTTTGTATTGAAGGAAGCCATTTTGTTTACTTTGTGTGTAATCTGAGAGTATTTCACTGGTAATTAATCCTTTTGGAACATGCACTTTGTGAAGAATATGGTGTTAATCACACAGAGCAAGTAACAGAAATTTGGCCTCTTATAGCAGACCTAATCAGTTGGGGTTTTGGTTTAAGCGCCCAAATCATATAACGTTGAGTTAATAGTAGGATTATTCTAAAAGGCCTAAAGATTAGTACATTTCATTGCGTACCCCATACTAGTAGGTCTTCTGGCTAAAAAACCCTGTCTTCATTCAAGTCTTTATAATTAGACTGACAGTTTAACTAGCTTAATTGGTTCTTTGCTGATTTTTCTACTTAAATCTGAAGAATTATCTTTTCTCCTCATTATTTATTGTACATAATCTTCTCTAGTTTAAGAATGCATTTTTTATTTTTCCCTGATGCAACCTGACTCAATCTTACCTTTTTTTATTTTAATATAAATAATTTAAGGCAAATGTTCTAACATTTTAGTAAATGAATGAACTGAAGTGACATTTGCATATTCAGAGCCCTTGTAATAACTCATTTTATTCATCCTCTTCCTTTGCCTTACCCTTTAGTTTTCTTTTTTATCTGTGGTAAGCTTTTTAAAGCCACATTGAGCTCCTGGGAAAATGGCCTATTCAAATTTTTATTTTTATTATTATTTTACCAATTGTGCTTACCACAAACCCTTTTTCTAAAATGTTTTCCAAATTCATTTTGTTTTATGCAAAAAATAAATTAAATATGTCATTTTTGCTTTCCAAGTTTTCAGAAAATGCATACTTTATGCCAAATAACCTCTATGAGCTTTTTAATAAAATGCTTATTAATCCATAATTAATACTTTTCTCAATTTCTTTTCAGGTCATTCATTAGGAGAGAATTATCATTGACTTACTCTATTTAATTTACTCTCCCTCAGTCTTGTTGGTAGCCATGTTTGCCAGAGGTATGTTCCATGTATTACTCTAACTTACACATGAAAATAGCAAACGTTCTTGAGTCAGACAATACTCTCTGCTTTGGGAGGTTTCATGACTGAGTGCTGGTCATCAAAATTGAAATGTTTTGGATCTAAACATTTACTGTGATTTTCATAAACATGTAAACTCTGTGCATGTAAAAATTTCTATTGATAACCAGAGAGGCTCATTGCTGTAAGGATATTTCTATCATTAGACTAGGGGCATTATTATTTTCGAACATCTTCATTTTCAATTTTTTTACCATTTGTGACAATATATTTTTTGTTTAAATAGTGCTTGGTGGTCACTTAACTGTGAACAATCTTGTACCGAGAGCCTGCGCTTCTTTCGGCCAGGGGCAAAGAACAAGGGCTTTGGAATAATCCATTTTTGGCGCAGGCGCCGGTTTCCCAAAGTGAAACAGTCAATGAATATCATGCTTTTAAACCTGCTTTCAGACAGAGTTCTGTGTTTACTTCATATCAAAATAAGAATTAGAATTGGGATTATATTTTTTTTATTTTTGGCAAGTCTTTTTATGTGTGCGTTTATACTGGAAGTCCAAGAAATCCTGGTCTCAAAAAAATGGATTATGCCAGAGCCCTCATTTTTCGCCACAGGCCAGAAAAAACGCAAGCTCTGCGTACGAGATTGAACTGTGACATGTTCCAGTCATGCCTTTGTTGTTGTTTTGAAGGTTTATTACTTCCAATGATGTCCAATCCAGTACTTTGAACCCAAGATTTTGAAATTTTGATGGGAATAGTTGACATATGCAATTTTTGGATGTTCATAGAGGCACACATACCTGCATTTTTCACTAATACTTCAAGAATCATGGTCATCCAATGACTTTGATGGATTTAATGGTATAGATTATCTAGTAAACTTTGCATATTTATATAAGTATGTTTTGATGCATGAAAGTACTTTTGACTGTGAATAAATGTCCTTGATGCTCTCCAAATATGTCAATGTTTATGAGTTTTATAGCAAAATGTGGTAGTGAGCGTAAGGTGTAATCAAGAACCTTTATTCACAGTTAAAAGTACCTTTTACAATAACTACGTACACCTCATGGATCCAAACTACTATAGTCAGGGAGCCTACAGGTGTACTCCCATGGGAATTTTGTGCTGGAAGCAAACCAATAGTGTAGATGTGTTAAGGTGACCTTAAGGAACATGAAAAAAATTGTCTGCAACTTTATATCTCACACTGACATGTTTTAGAGAGGGTTGAAAAATTTCTTTAGTATCTCAGCCTGGAAACAAGGGTTCATCTTTAAATCAACTGTTTTCGAATTGTATTTCAATATAGCGCCATAAAATTAAGTCAATGCATGAATAGCTATTTAAAAACTTTCCATACACTTTGAGGTGATCAATTTGATTACATTACTTATAGCGTGGAAACAAGGCTGACCTAAAATAGCTAGTCTCTTTCTATTATTTAGACTCATATTTGTGATGTTCATTGTGATGTTAATTGCAGTTGAATTTTTGAACTTGATTGGACAAACCTTGAATTTCACATAAAGTAAAGGCAAATTTCATTGTTCATTTTAACTAGCTTTCAAAAATCATTTTTGAAAGATTTTGTTTGCCAAGTTAATCAACAATGATTTTATACATGCCCTATAGATAACCTTAACATCAACTAAAGTACATCTTAACCTTCCCTGCTAGCAGAGACTCCCCTTTCTCTCCCTTCTTTTAGACTGGGAGGAGGGAGACTGCAGATGTAGAGCCTTTCCTTTGACACACTCCGTTTTCTTCCACGGTCGTGGACAAACGAAGCCAGTTTTATAACTGGTTTTTAGCCCAGTACATATTGTGTGCATGAGCAAATATAACACCGTTACGCCAAACACTGTTTGGCAAGAGAGGCTGTCAAAATCATGATTGTGTTACTGAGTTACACCACTCAGGTGCGACAAGTATGTCGAACATCGGCAGAGTCTATTTTTCTCACTCAACCAAAACAAAAGGGAATATTGTCTGCTAGCAGGGAAATCTTAAACATCATCATTTTCACCATAATCACCCACTATCATCTCCATCATCACTTGTTTTCTTTTTAAATGAGCACCAGAGGTGGATCAGGGGGAGTGTCCTGGGAAGCACCTAGCAACCCCCCTAACACCATTATTACTCGAGCTGTTTCAAAGCAATGCATAATATTTCTATATAAATTTCTTCATTTGGGACACCCCCCCTAACAACTTCCTGGAACTGCCCCTGAGGAACTATCTTAATTCCATGCTTTTAGAAATGTTAGGCTGATGTAGGTGGCAAGCAATCTTTTTTCCTCCAGCATTGCAGTATCATTGAGGCGTTCTGTAGTTCCCATGATTATTAAGCAGTAATGACAGCTTCATCAGCTGTACTGTAGTCTTTCCATCAAGTGAGTTTTCCTTTCCCAGAGAAGCTACCATGTTTCCTCTGGACAATTGGCATCAATCTATCCTTAGGTGTCTTGGCTTTACTCAGTAATCAAGGAGGTGTTTGACAAACCTCCGGATAGCATCTTGGAGATCAAGACATGTGTCTGGTGAATGGATATCCAGCATACTGCAGTGCACATTCCCCAGTTGCATCCAGAGCCTGCCCCATCATCTAGGTGACAACATATTCTTGATTACTTTTATCTTGATTAGTAGATTGATTGTTATCTTTTTTTATCCAATGCTGCTTTTTGAGACCTTGAAGTTATGCAACTCCATCAATGACACAGCAATTTTTATCATGTTGATTGGGATGCCAACGCTGTTTGTCAGCAGTTGCAGTGCAAATTGATTTAGCTATCTTCTCTAGAATGCCCATAAGCACATTTTAAAATTAAATTGCCCCATCATTTGCAGAAAGACATCTTGGAAGAAACACTTGATTTGACTGTTTTTTGCATAGTGCTATCCACCTTCCAACAACTGTGCCCAGATCAGTTTACTTTGTCTGATTGTATCTGCTCTATCACAGAGGTTTATGGCATCTCCATTCCTATCTCACTCTGGCCACAAAGATCTTTGCATCTTTCTTAACATTATCTGAAACAAACAACATTTGGTCATCAATCTTTTCTGTAAAGGGCATGAGAATCTTTCAGTGGTGGTGGTTAGCTGCTCAGTGTTCTATTCTTCTCCTACTAATACAGCTGTAGTTAGATTGTGGTGTTCCTCAGTCTTCTCCTGCTTGGACAGCCTTGCCATGATATTTGCTTCCTCAGCTAGCCTTGTCAGTTCCAGAGTAATAACAAATAACTTCTTATTGTGTGCGTTTGGGTGAGGGTTAATGGATGGATTAATGTGCCCATGATAAAGAGCATGATTAGCACGTAGTGCAAAAACTGATGCTTGACTGTTTTTTGATCACCCAGTTTCCTTTTTTGATGATGGCAACTGCTGATGGTCACACTAGAAGTCATGTGAATAGATTTTTTTCATCTTAAGATGTATTGAAATAGCTTTTAAATAGCTATTCATGCATTTTGATTTAATTTTATGTCGAAAAATTGAAACACATTTGGAATAAAGGTGTTTTAAGATGTAGCCTTGTTTCCATGTCTGATTACTACAGGACGTTTTTCAAGCCTCCCTAAAACTTGTCTGTGCAAGTCATAAAATTGCTGGAAATATTTTTTCAAGTTTCTCAGGCCCCTAAACACATGTAGAGTAGTGGGTTGCTTCCAGCATAGAATTCCCACCTCTAACCTTGACTATACTCCCTGACTCTATACTTCGATAATGTGATGATATAATTTGTTGTTAATAAGAGGACCCTGCACATAAAAAACTCATGTCTATTTGTTTAAACATAGAACCAAAACTGATTAAAACTCAAAGTTTACTAGATAATCTCTACTATTAATCCTTCAAAGTCATTGGAGACATGATTC